>JABSTL010000979.1:0-12546 GCA_013759095.1 Fusarium sp. NRRL 29148
AAAGCTTAACCTTATAGGCTGTAATCCTCCTATAGCCGAGTTAAGACAATCTCCCTGGGGAGAAACACCTACTACTTTCTGTCCATCACTAACGTTATTGTCGCGCCCTACTTACTCAACCTACAGGAGGCTAATTTTCAAGGAAAGGATGCTTTTCCTGCGGCGGGACTCACTATTTTTCTCCTCGTTTGGACTTACTTTAGGTCACCTGAGGTAAAGGGGATGAAACTCTCAATCATCTGTTTTATGACAAGGTTTCAGCTAGAAAGTTTCTGGAGGCTTCAAATCAGTACCAGTAAAGCTACGATAGTATTTCTTCTATAATAACACTCTTAATTATTATTTGGCTTCCTAGGAAGTGGCAGAAAGCCCTTGGGGTTTGACAAAGAAGAAATGACTTCCATCCTCGCGATGCAAGCGAGTGAGAAGAGACATGATCCTTCCGGGAACGCCAGCAGATGGCCGAGTAATCATGTAATAACCGTTATTAGCTTGTCTAACAAGCCCACTGATGAACTGGAACGAGAACCGGTTGTTGCCAGGTTCTCGCGGCTTGATGGACCAAGTGCAAGTAGGTCGTGCGAAAGGTTCAAGAGCCAAACCATGTCGTCCACCGGGGCACACAATACCACGCTGTCCGACCTGGTTGATAGCAACAGGGTAGCCTCTAAGAGGGTCGAAGTTCTCGAGGTTAACGGGAGGCCACGGGTCCATTCTCCATTCAACAGGAGTACGTCTGTTCACACTGATGCGGGTTTGGGTAGCACCGACATCCTCAGCAGCGGCATAGGTATCCTGATTAGTCTCCCAAAAGAAAGGGTGGGGGCTGGCAGGATCGAGCAAGATCGTCTCAGCGAGTCTGATGGTTTCATTTCCGATGAATCGGATAAAATTGCGTTCCTGATCCAGTATCTGGCGGATATGTCGATCGATAGCACGTTGCCCTTCATCGAATCTGACATTCTGTGCTCCATGAGCAATTTGAAGAAGGTCGATGCCCTTGGAGACCGTGATCCAATAGTCAAGTACCTTTACACATGTTAGTTTTAGTTTATCGTTTTGGACTATTTATACTTACAACTGTCTTTGATCTACTATAGTAGGCCACCAGGTCAGGGGACTCGTTCCAGGCTTGCTGGGAGAGCTGTCGCATAAAGGCTCTCTGGCCATTGGCATTCAAGAAATTGTGAATCTGGGTGAGCCATCCAGGGATGTTGTCGGCGCATGCCTGGAGTCTGTCGTCGAGCCGCTCCTGCAGGCTGCCTATTAGACGCTCATTTTCTGACTCGGTGAGGTTTCGCTCAGAGATGTCATAAGCAGTATCTAAGATATCCGCGACAGTCTTGTAGTGTGCCTGAATCTGAGCCATTGGCTGGTTCAACGTATCGAGACGTATCGATATGATACCATTAGAGAGGGTGTCGGCGAGATCATCTATAGATGACTGGATTAATTGCATCTCTCGCACGACTCCGTAGATGTCGGCCCTGGTGACTTTGGCATTAGGATCTGAAGTCAGATGGTCGAGAAAGCGCCCAGCTGCCCAGCTGCCTGTCTCGGAGATGACCCAGGATATTCCGCTTGAGACAAGGGCCTTGCCTGCAGACAGGAGGAGAAAGCTTGCCGCGATGGTAGCCATGTTGGGCAGAAAGCTTCGTATAATCAGGAGTGAAGAGTGTGCTAAGGAGGGATTTCTGAGTGTTTGTGACTTGTTGTTTTGCGAAATTGCTTTGTTGAGGGAGATCTATGGGAACTTTATACTTAATCTTGTTGGAGGTTACATTTTGTTTTTATTGCTTGTTTATTGATTGTTTATTGCTTTTGTTTTGAGGCCCCCTTTTTAGTTGGATCATAAGGTTTAATACAGCAACTGTACGACTTGCTGGGGCTTGACATCAAGGTTCATGTATCTTTTAGCTTAGTGTATAACGCCTTATATTATGTCATGGTAAATACAAGCATGTTATCATATTATCAAATTATCTGATGCCTCAATCGGCTTTACCCCGCGTATTGCTACAGAGATGTTTTGGCTTTTCAACACTTATTTCTGTATGTTGTCGATTGAGTGTCTCGATCTGGATAGTCCTCGATCTATTCTGCTCTTTTGGTCTTTGGAGGTGAATCTTTCCGCTTAACTTCTTCAGGTACCTATGCAACCAAGGAATTACTCAAGATAGACTCACAATCTCTCAGTCTCCATGCAATATCACAAGACTGGCATCTCTCTGGTTCCGTCTCATGTCTTGGCAGGACAACGAGTTGGTATGTTACATTTAGAATCGTTCGTCTATGTCAAGTCCCAAAATCCCAACTTAAAGAGTAAGTCATGACCGTAGGAGGTTAATCAAGCGTAACTAAAGTGAGACCAGCGATCGTACCGCCTACAAAGCTCCGTAGACTAGTACGAAACCAGCCACAGAATGTACCGATAGACATTGTGCGCCAAATAGAATCAAGAAAAGGATAACGGTATGCAGGCAATTAAATTGTGGTTTTGTATATTGCGATAACCACGTGCAGCCCTTAGCATTGAAAAGACCCGAGGCAATGGTGTCCTCGTGGTAATTCCGACGGCTGTTGCAGATCAGCAAGGACCCGGCACAGGGTCGAGATCGGCTTACAAACCTCATTCGTAGTGCTACTTGATTTACCGTTCAGTTAAATCCACGTTTCTCGCCCTTCTCTGACTACTTTCTATAATGAGAATTGTGATAATCCCAGATGAGAGCGGTGATATCAAGGCCAGCAGTTCGAGAATAACATAACTTGAGCCAGGTGGCCACCCCAATGCAACCGCCATACATTTTCTCACTGAAGTATCATATCTGGTCTATACTCGCCTTACGAATCTTCTCTAATCTGTTGGAAGGAGTCAGCGTTGAGCAGACTAACATTTTTAGGCGCCGGATTCAGGCCCAGCATGCCTGCCAGACTATCACTGCCAGTGTCAATATCTAGATGCGATCTCATTCTTTGGGGAAATTCTCTTCATAGTTCACTATGTCTATATCTTTTAGTTTGCAGGAATACTGCCCAAGGAATATTAGTTGTACTTGGGCGTTTTTTGCTTTTATAATGCATTTACGTGACCAGGTTATAGCCGCTGTATGAACTTTTGTATCTCATCTCTCGTAAGGTTACGGATAATCTTACAGCAAGTTAGGGAGCCACCAAGGCAACGTATCGTTCGCGGCGTAGACGACAACTATGTCTTGTCATAATAGAGAGTCTGACTAATTTCTTTGAAAACTATGATTCCTCTTGTTGATATCCTTCATAGCTGCAACACGCGAGTATGGCCTCCAAAAAGTATCGAAGAACTACGGAGGGTATTCACAACAGGTCACCGACTCGAAAAGCACTGCTGGGATTGAACGATCTAAGCACGCCGATTCTTTTGTCTTGCTTTAATATGCTGTGAGGCCTAGGAAAGGTTACGGGATAATGAGCAAGAGATAAGATAACATGATCTTATCTTATCGGAGATAAGTGTTCCTTAGAACGGCGATTTCGTGAGATAACGTCACCGGCTCGACCTACCCTAGGCCTAGGATACAATTACCTAGCCTTTTATAATTGTCTTCTTCTGTTACTTATCGGAACCAAGATTATCCTTTTGCTTGCGGTGGAATATTAATATCTTTTAGGCTAGACAAAAGATAAATTGCGCAATGGGTTACATCCTTTACTTATATGTCTTTGTTTGTGAATTACTAAATGTTTGGCAGTGATATCAAGTTCACTTTGAAGTCATTGGCATGTCTGCATGACTCGACCGACTGAAAGAATTATAAGTTTGCACATAGCCTACAGTGAGACATAAAGCAAGCATTCAAAAGTTCTCTTACCTCGATTTAGGGTACTTTCACCGCACATAGCACAACTCTTCTGAAGTGGTCATGTGCAACACTCCAGATTTCACCATCAAGCCCAGACTCCTAATGCAGTTAAACCTGGCATCTCGGACCGACAATTTTGGAAAACCACAGAAGTCCATGAATGTGTGAAAAACCCGTCGGGCCGACGAGCTCGACCCCGTTAGTTTCGCCCCCCAGCCCCAGATTCTCTTCTCCTTAACCCCAGCTTTTGCTTGGCCTGCATCGCCATCTCCATCCCCAGACCCATCAAGCGCCCCTCAAAAGCATATCCCGGGACGCGCGACACGAGATTCTGCGTTCCCCGGACCGACGAACGAGCCAGATCTGGAGTTTATGGATGACCAACTGCACCTAAAGACCTCATGAGCTGATCTCGACCCACTAGTCGCGGATTTGGAGTCCCAAAACTCCGAGAACTGACTGAGATTTCCCGTTAGACACTGCCACTCGGAGATTTGTACCATACCCTAGTGCAACTCTTCGTCCAAGAGACACCGTTAGAGTCTCGAACTTTAACCTCAAACATGAGCCAAGGGGGCGAGAACGCGTCCCTGGACACCGTGTCACCATCCAACACCATCACAATGGCTTCTAAACCGTCATCCAAGGTCAACCATATTCCCGCTGATGAACCGAAGAGGCAAGCCCACAATGCAGAAGCCAGCGCCGCCACGGCGCTAGAGCACGAGCTTACCTTTCGCGACGCCGTGCGTCTCTACCCCAAGGCCATTGGCTTCTCACTGCTGTTCTCCATGGCGATTATCATGGAAGGCTATGACATGGCTCTCATTGGCTCGTTTTACGGATATGAATCGTACGTTATTCCCTGTTTCCACGGCAGGCAAAAACGCTAATTTGCTTTTTTAGGTTCCGCAACAAGTATGGCAACCAGCCAGATCCCGATGGCGGCATGGTTATCTCTGCGGATTGGCAGACGTACATCCAAGTCGGCGGCATGTGCGGGCAGATCTTCGGGCTGTATCTTAATGGCTGGGTGTCTGATGCCATTGGATACAAGAAGACTATGATACTGGCGCAGATCATTATGGTCGCTTTCACGTTCATCGTGTTCTTTGCGAAGAATATCGAGATGATCCTTGCGGGTCAGATTCTGATGGGCATTCCATGGGGTGTCTTTCAGACCTTGACGTTGGCATATGCATCTGATATCGCTCCCGTGGTTCTCAGGCCTTATCTCACGGCATATGTGAATCTCTGCTGGGTTATCGGGCAGTTGATATCAGCGGGGGTGCTCCGTGGACTTCTCAATATCGATAATGAGTGGTCATATCGCGTTCCATTTGCGTTGCAATGGATGTGGCCCCCATTCATTATCCTCGGCACGATCTTCGCACCGGAGTCGCCTTGGTGGTTGGTTCGCATGGGCCGTCACGAAGACGCAAAGAAAGCTATCCTAGGCCTCGTCACGCCCCAGCCTGATCTCAAGTTCGATGCTGATGCGCAAGTCTCTATGATTCACGAGACAAACGAGCTTGAAAAAGCTACGTCTGCGGGCACTAACTATTGGCACTGCTTCATGAGAGCTGACTTGAGACGGACTGAGATTGCGTCCATCACATACGTCGCGCAAGCAATGTGCGGCAGCGTTCTCATGGGCTATTCAGTCCAATTTTATGAGCGCGCAGGACTCTCGTCAAACAGCGCGTTTACCCTTAACATTGTACAGTATTCTGTAGGCGCAATCGGCGTCATCCTTTCCTGGTTCCTTATGGCGAGATATGGACGTCGCGCGCTGTATATCGCCGGCACAACCTCGCTTTTCATAATCCTTTTGGTAGTAGGTGGCCTTGGATTCGCACCTCAAAGCAAGACAGGCCCTTCATGGGCGATCGGCAGCCTTCTCATCTTCTATACCTTCATCTACGATCTAGCAGTCGGACCAGTCTGCTACACCATTGTCGCGGAAATTCCATCAACGCGATTGAAAGCGAAAACGATCGTATTGGCGCGCAACTTTAATAACATGGCAGGGCTGGTAAATAATACGCTGATGCCAAGAATGCTTGGTGTACATGCATGGAACTGGGGTGCAAAAACAGGTCTTTTCTGGGCGGCGTTTTGCTTTCTCATCATGGTTTGGGCATACTTTCGTCTTCCGGAACCAAAAGGCAGGACTTATGGAGAGTTGGATGTTTTGTTTGAGCATCGGGTCGGCGCACGTAAGTTCGCCAAAGCGCGGGTGGATCAATTTGGAGATAGCACTGGAGCTGTAGAGGTTGATGCGCATTCTAGATAACGGCTCTAGCGGTTGTATTGGGTAAACTATGGGTATATAATGGGACACGGGTTTTAGACCGGCGTCAGCATGTAATCAATTTGCATATCTTGCTGACAGTGGCTTCAGTCGCGGCCGAATCACAGCTGCAGGCGAGATAATTAGCCAAGACATTGTCACCCTGCAGTCGTGTCGCATCTGCAGTGAAGCAAGCAGCTGACAAGACAATCTGTTGCTCTGTAAGGGGAAATAATCGGGTACCTCCCAAATGAGTAGTAGATAGCAATGGGAGTTAATCATGAGGGACCTCGGATCTGATCTCGGTCCGTCATGATTGCATTCGTTGCATTGCAACGGATATTCTAGCGTCAACTCTACGGAGTAGATAGACACGCCTTTTCTCTTGGCCCATTGACGATCTACGAGTGTTCCCCACACAAAAATCCCTTCTCGTCGGCTGATTAGCTGCAGCTGCAGTCTTGTCGGTCCGACGACGTCGGCAAACAGAAGCGGTAGGGGCGTAATCTGGGGTCTGGAGAGGTCGGCTGAATTACCTACTTATTAGGCAAAACCCGGGCTCGACCATTTATCGTTGCCTCATTTTTCTTCCATTTATTTTTATATCTTTCGACATTCCTTCGACGTTTAATGACTGCAATCGAGAAGTGTAAAGTGACGACGGAGGCGAAAACGTACTTGGGCACTTTGAAAAGAAGCACAATGACGGTCAAGAACACTACACCCCGCCCTCGATGGCATCCTTCGCCGACATACCACCTCAAAGCACCTCGGGGTTGGATCAATGATCCGTGCGCACCCGGATATGACCCCTCAACAGGCACATACCACCTATCTTATCAATGTCAGTACACCCATTCAGTCTCTCTCGGCCAACTTTTATGTGCTGACTGTGCCACCAGGGAACCCCAAATCCTGCGATTGGGGTGACATCACCTGGGGTCATTACACAAGCAGAGACGGTCTTACTTGGAAGCAAAACACACAAAATCCAGTTCTAGAGCCCTCTGAGCCTTACGATGACAAGGGCATTTTCACTGGCTGTCTTCACCCTACTGGCCTTCAAGGGGAAGAAGGCCAACTCACCGTTATCTACTCATCTATCACAAATCTTCCCATTCACTGGACTTTACCGTACACTCGAAATTGCGCTGGATTGTCAGTAGCGACATCGACAGACGGTGGTAAGACATGGCAGAAGAGTGAACAGAACCCGATTTTGGAGGGCGAACCTGAGAATCTCACCGTCACAGGGTTCAGAGACCCATTTCTTGCAGAATGGCCTGCTTTGGATGAAATGAGAGGGGAGGCAAGCTTGTATGGCTTTGTTTCGGGAGGTGTTGTTGACGGCGGACCTACAGTGTTTCTCTACGCCATCTCACCAACCGACTTGACACAGTGGACATACCTCGGCCCTTTGATCGATTTACCCACAGGATACAGCCCCTCTGGACGATGGGGCGGTGACTTCGGTGTCAACTGGGAGTGCGCTAACTTCATGACTCTTCACAATGAGTCCGAGGAACGGCCTTTCTTGCTCATGGGAACCGAAGGTGGAGTGAAGCCTGGTGCAAAGGAGGGCAGTGATCAGTGGTCACTTTGGATGGCTGGGTCTCTTGAGCAGACCGAGCAAGGACCCCGGATAAAGCCTCAGTACAGCGGGATTCTCGACCACGGATGTTTCTATGCGCCTAACTCTTACGAGCATCCTATCACAAAGAACAGGATCGTCTGGGGATGGCTGAAGGAGGACGAGCTTACCTTGGCCCGACGCGAATCCAAGGGTTGGACCGGATACTTCTCTATCCCTCGTGAGCTATTCCTATACACGGTCGAAAATGCAACAAGGACTCTTACTTCACCATTAGCCGATGTTGGTTGCATCAAGGCTACTGAGAATGGGCGAGGATCAAACACGGTTCAGACATTGGGAATTCGGCCGCTGCCAGATCTGCAAGGACTTAGACGAGACAAGCCCGGTTACTGGAATAACATCGACTGCAATGCCAAGCTTGGAAAGCTTGTCGACACACAAACGGGAAGTTGGGAGTTGGAAGCCACAATCAAGGTCTCACCAAACGACCAAGGCCTCGGATTCTGGATTCGACACAACGATGACCTGTCTGAAGGAACATCCATTCACTTTTCCCCTCAAAGCGAGAATATCACCGTCAACCGAAGCAAATCCAACCACGAAGCCGATATCGAAAAGGATGCTGTTTCCGGGCCTTTCACTCTCTTCTACTCTGACAGAAACGGCTCAGAGGAGTTGGAGAAGCTACACCTGAGAATCTTCTGCGATGGCGATGTTCTCGAGGTCTTTGCCAACGATCGATTTGCTTTGTCAACTATGGTTTATGCGGATACTAGAGATTGCACTGGTTTGAGCTGGTTCGTTGAAGGAAATGGAGCAAGCGAGACTGTTTTTGAATCCGTGAAGTTATGGGAGAACATGAAGGAGGTGGTTGAGGTTGATGAACCTGTTGTTTATGAGCGAAGTCAGTTGTGATGAACAGCTTCTGACGGATCGGCGCATGGAGTTATCATTATCGGGTTTATGATAGTCGAAAAGCCATAAATTGAACTTCTTCCCATCGAATATCTTCTTCTTTGTTTTTGTCAGTGCCCATCTCGAGCATTTAGGGTTCGCGGAACGATCACTGCCATCCGCTCTCCCTTTGCCTCTCACGAGGGACATGTTTCGAGGCGCTGCTACGTTTGGTGCCGGTCAGCAGTCGTTAGATCTGAGGTGGCGAGGTTGAAGTTACTACCGTAACGGGTAATATACCCCGCAATGCTGTAACCTGACGACTGGCAAAACTTCCGTATTTGTCAATCGTCAAGGCCTGCGTACTTTACCCCTCTATAAAAACAGACCTGTCATGCTAAAAGCCAGTTGGTTTCCGACAGCAAAAGAAATTTCACTTGGATCCCCTTCTTGCCTATAAGACCATTGCTTTGGATTGCAAACTTGCCTTGCCAAGGTCTCTACTGAATCGATTGACATATTATCATGAAAGTTGTTGCAGTCGCCGGCGGAACAGGAAGCGTGGGTAGCACCATCGTTGATGGCCTCGTGGAACATGGGAAACACAAAGTGTATGCTCTGTCCAGAAAGGTAAGTAAATCTTCTGCGTTTAATATTCTATGTGTCCTTGATCTTGACTATTAATAGGAAAGGCCGCCGCAAGGCGCTGTGAACTACCTCAAAGTGGATTATAATGATCCCGAAGCTATCACGAAAGCCCTGGAGGATGCAGGAGTCAACATTCTCATTTGCGCTATCAGCGTCGTGTCACCAGAGACAAACCAGGCACAGAAGAATCTAATCCAGGCCGCTGAACGGTCGTCTACCACCGAGCGCTTCGTCATTAGTAGTTTCGATATGTTGCACGTGAGAGAGTAAGTAACCCTGAGGCTACTCAAGCATGACTGACCATTGGTGTAGGGATATCGAGCTCTCACCATTGACCAGATACACCTTTGAGGCTATTGATGAGCTTGAAGAGACTAACCTTATGTACACTCGCATCGCCAACGGCTGGTTTCTTGACTACTATGGGATGCCTTACTGGAAGTGTAATCTCGAGCCATGGATCAACATTATCAACATGAAAAACAAATGGGCTGTCATTCCAGGTGATGGAAATATCCAAGCCAGCTTCCTCACATCTCAAGATATGTCCCGATTCGTTGCGCGCCTGATGGATCTTGAGAAATGGGACACAATCAGTGCCATTTGGGCCAACACCTTGTCATTCAACGAATTGGTATCGGCTGCGGAAAAGGCCAGAAGTAAGAGCTTGTTCATGATCATCGGCCACTGGTTACTAATTACGACTAGGCACCAAATTTGATGTTGCTGTTGATAGTCTGGAGAAGTTGAAGTCTGGTAAGATTTCATTCTTTCCTGATTATCCTTCGATTGGTCACGGTGAAGGTGACGAGTCATTCTTCGCCATGATTCACTATCAAGCTGGCATTGGCCGTTATCTCGTGCCTCGCGATCTTCAACCGTTGGACGACAAGTTTCCGGACTTGAAACTCACAACGCCTTTGGAGGTCATGGAAAGTGCCTGGAGGGGAAAATGATGCTGTTCAGGTATCGGGCCATCGGCATATTGGTTCCGAATTCTTAGAGCTTACCTACATTTCTGTCAAGGCTTTCCGGTTCATTTAACAAGTAAATTAACATTAAAAATCGGCATTCTACCAGATGTGTTGGTCTATGATTTGCTAGTGCTCAGTGCAGTATTTATTCTGTCTCTAAGCCTGGCTCTAGTCATCTGTGACCGTTCCCAAGTGGTCATCACGTCAAGAATCGTTCCACGGTCACATCCAAGTATACGTCATGTATTAGCATATCCAAAAGACACACTGCAACTGGCCTGTAGAAATATTGAAACAATCAGCGATGTCAAAGCTGTTCTCCCTTGCATAATAGAGTCGCTAAGCACACGACCTTTCTCCTGAACTATTGAACCTTGTCCCCCTCCCTGTACGTCAATGCACAGCGCCCGATTGGTGTAGCTTATAACAGCTCTTTTGAGTTAAGAAACAGCCAAAGTCTGGGGTGTTTCACCCTAATTCTGTAGGCCTCGAAACCTCGGATTTCTTCCCCGTGCTAGCGTCTGTGCGCTTTGATCGTTCATAACTGACTCAGTAGCTCAAATCCATTAACTCGGAACCGGCCCATAATTGAAATTGTGAGACGAACCCGATCCCCATCTCGATTCGCTGCTTGAAAGCCCAACAGCCACCTGCTCCCTGGCTAACGAACCTTATCACTCTACTCCCAAAGCCACATGGCTCTTTCCGGCCACCGATTGCTCTAGCAGACGGTAGCATGTTCCGATCGTTCATAACTTGGGACGAAATGGCGTCAAGTTAGCAGCCCACAATTTCATGATCTGATCTGGGCTCGCTTCTCGATTTCTTAGTCTTTAGCCACTTTCTCGCTAGGCTGTGTCCTTTACTGGCTTAAATCTCTGCCAATCTGCTGTTCTTGAGCTTGGCGATTACTCCGTTTCCTGCTTGTCGTCACTCCTTCATACAAGACGTCTATGGCCATGGCTGCTTCAGATTATGCTTCTGAGTCCAGGGGTGCGGTCGCCATCGCTGTTATGGCGACCCTGTCGTCGATCTCTCTTATCGTGGTATCCCTGCGAGTTTACGCCCGGGCCATCATGCTGAGAAACTTTGGCGTCGATGACGCTTGTGCGATCCTTGCTTGCGTGGGTGTCTCATTCAATACTGAGAGATCTCCTTACTAACGGCCAACAGTTGTTGACGATCGCTGATGCTACTATCATCGCAACAAGTACAGACACCCTACCAGCGTAAATCTTTCGTCTACAGTTTACTAACATATTGAAGACGTTAGAAATGGCCTTGGATCCCATGTATCTACACTTTCTGGCGAACAGATTAGTAGCTTTTTGAGGGTACGTTTTACTTATAACCATTCAACATTGTTGCTAAAACAATCCAGATGTTTTACTTCTCGACCGTCGTTTACAACGTCGCCCTGGCAGTCATCAAGACAGTCTTTCTCCTCCAGTACTACCGAGCGATACCTGTACGCCAGTATAAGAAGAGATACATTGCATCCGTCGTCCTCATCACTTGCTGGAGTCTTTCCCAGATCTTTCTTAATGCTTTCATGTGCTGGCCTATCGCATCCTTTTGGGATGTTACGATCAAGGGCACCTGTATTCTCAACAAATCTTCGTTCTATGTCGGCGCGGCAGGCAACATTTTGACCGATATTTTGATCATGGTCCTTCCAATTCCAGTTCTTCGCAGTCTGAAGCTCGGTCGGCGACAGAAGTGGATTCTTATGTCAGTCTTTTGCCTCGGCATATTGTGAGTTTCTGATATATACGCGAGCTTTTCTTACACAACTAACACCGAATAGTACGTGTATTATCTCACTGGTTCGTATCAAGTTCCTTAACATTGGATCGGATATCACGTGGCACAATGTCGAATCAGCATCTTGGTCAGTCAGCGAGTTGTGCTGCGGTATCATCTGTGCTTGCGTTCCAACTCTCCGGCCTCTGCTATCAGGCCATGACCGCGGTTCTAGCCATAACCAATCCTCGTATGCAAGACATGAAAACTCGAGGACGAATGCCACGGCTCGCCATACGGGTACTTCGCGAAGTCATGAAATGCATGATCTGCCCAGGACGCTTCATTCGTCTGAGAGTAAAGATCAACTACGTCCCTTGGAGTCAACAATTGTGGTGCGTACGGATGTCGACCAAAAGACAAGCCGTTCGCTACCTGGGCATGGTACAGGAACACACCATGTGGTTATACAAGGAAAAGATGAACGAAGACATAGTTTGTCCAGCGACTCCGAGGATCCCTTTTCTATACATCAGGTAGTTTAAGAGAGGATAATAA
>JABSTL010000983.1:0-17756 GCA_013759095.1 Fusarium sp. NRRL 29148
CAGAGCCAGAGCCAGAGCCAGGGCCAGGGCCAGAGCCTGAGCCACCAGAACCATGGGAACCAGAGCCAGGGCCAGAGCCTGAGCCACCAGAACCATGGGAACCGCCGGAACCAGAGTCGGAACCATGGGGTCCAATGGTAGAGGTAGGATAGATGCTCGTCATAGTGATCGGGGAAAGAGTGCTTGTCACAGTACAGTCTTCGGGGATCGAAGGCTGTCCTCGCCTGATGGGCAACCGGATGGGCAACCAAGAGGCATGACTAACAGCGGGCAGGAGAAGAATGAGCGGAGTGAATAACATGATTAACGAGCGAAGCGGTGATATGTGCGTTGGTATTCCTTCACCCTGACAAGGTGGTTGGAGTATTTATGTTTTTCGCGTTGGCATGTCTCTAACCATTTCCAAAGACCATGCATCAGTGAAGTCTTCTCAACAACCATCACAACAAATCCGGCACGCGATCCCCTTCAGTATTGATCTAGCACGCCCTTGAAAGTAGAAGCAAAGTTAATCACATCGCTTACACCTCCAAGACTTGCTGGAATGTCCCCTGCATTGGTTCATGATACCATCACGACTTCCAGTCCCGCAGAGCCAAAGTGAAAACTGATGTCTTTCTAAACCGACTATCCGGATTAGGCTTGCAACTCGTCTATTGTAGACAATGATTGGAACTGCCAACGGGCATAACCAGCTGAAAATCATAACCGGAAGTAGAAGGTCTGTCTCGGCAATGCCCTACCTACCAACGGAGATCGTTACACAACCTCTCCCTCAAGACCCCCTCCTACCCTATCAAACCCCCGTTATATCCACTTTCACCCATTCAGATCCCGCGGGTAACGACTTTGTCTTAGCTAGGGCAGAGCTAATATGACTTATACTTCAGGTCCTTCCGAATCATCACCCACGAGTCAACCAAAAAGGGTTGCCCCTCAACACCATCCCAAGACCTTACGATGCCTAAAACAGATAGAGGGATATCTGAAAAGAATAATATCATGGCATTCGAGGAATTTAGTGGCGTTATGAAGCGAGAGAGTAACGAATACGGTTGATTTGTTCTCGATATGGCTTCTAAACGAGGTAAGCTGAACATAACCTCACTCGAGAGTTTTACTATCTCTGCATTCCTGAGGGTATGTCTTCACCCTTGTCCAGATGCTAAGAGGATAACTCGACAAGACAAACCTTAGCAGCGGGCTCGAACATGCCACTCTCGCGATATGTTCGCTTTGGGGAAGTCGTTCGTGATATTCTCCATCCCCTTTTCTCAGAACCTTACCCATAAATATCAGAGTCTTCTGCAGTTAGAACTCTCGATATCACTCACCAACACTCTCTTTCTTCATCCCTTTGTTACAACGATCGTTTTGGGTGTCGTTCGCTTCGACTATGCGTCTTCGTCGTTTCATCCCTGAGCTTTTGCTCCTGGGCTCAACTACTCAAGCTCGACCTACGGAAGAGTGCCCTGATGGGGTTTCTATCGTCAAGGTCCAGCCTGAAGTTATCGTTGGGCTTCAGCCTGTCAGTATCAGTGCTGTGTTTCCTAGTAATACGGTGCTTACTATTGATGGGACTACGATTCCTATCACTGGTGCTCCTACTACCTTGGTCACTGAGTTTACTATCACGAAGACTTCGACTAGGTACATCACTGGGTAAGTTTATCCGATGATTGGATCTCGGAAGAGACGGGTTCTAATGACTTGCATTTAGTAACCCGGAACCGTACTTTAATGGCCCCTATACGACCATCACTAGCAACAACCCCGGATCGAACCCCACTACGATCAGCCGACCGCCCTCTGGCAATGGTCAAACCGGAACCGTTATCATAGTCAACCCTTCGGGAGGCTCCGGTGGCTCAGGTGGCACACGTCCCGCCTTCACTGGCCCGTACACGACTATTACAAACAACGGACCTGCTGGAAGTCACCCAACCACCTTGACTCTTCCCCCTGTGGGCAATGACCCCAGTGGAACTGTTATCGTAGTTGTTCCCTCTGGCACTGGCACTCAGAGCAAGCCTTTCACCGGTCCGTATACAACTATCACGGCTGATGGACCGGGATCTCAGGCTACCACTGTGACACTCCCACCGTCTGGCACTGGTGGTGTTGGAACTGTCATCGTGATTGATCCAACTTCTACTGGTTCCAAGCCCTCTTCGACCAACTCAGGTAAGTCTCCGGCAACGACTCTCACTATCCTACCATCTGGCACGGATGGCACTGGCACTGTTATCGTTATTGGACCTACGACATCTTCTGGATCTGGATATGCTTCCTCTGGTGTCCCCAACCCCAACTCTGTCACTTCGAAGGGTCCCTTCACTGGTCCGTTCACCACCATTACTGGTATCAACACTGGTACTACTGGTACGACCGTGACACTTCCCCCTTCCGGTACCGACTCTGTCGGCACTGTCATCATTCTCGAGCCTAGCACGAGTGGCCAGAAGACCACCTTCACAGGCCCCTTCACTACTATCACTGGAGTAAACACCGGCTCTGCTGGAACTACAGTCACACTTCCCCCTTCGGGCACTGACAGTGTCGGCACGGTTATTGTACTTGAGCCAAGCACGACTGCACAGAGGACGACCTTTACAGGTCCCTTCACCACAATCACGGGCGTGAATTCTGGTACCGCCGCTTCAACAGTTACCCTTCCCCCTTCAGGCTCAGATCCTACCGGTACTGTCATTGTCCTCGAACCTAGTGTGACATCGAAGCCAAGTACCTTCACAGGTCCCTTTACAACCATCACAGGAGTCAACACCGGCTCATCGGGCACGACTGTTACTCTTCCCCCTTCCGGGACAGGCTCCGTAGGTACTGTCATCGTCCTTGAACCTAGCACGACTGGACCTCGAAGCACTTTCACAGGCCCCTTTACCACGATCACTGGCGTCAACTCAGGAAGTCTAACTGCGACACTTACGCTGGCCCCATCTGGCTCTGATCCAACCGGCACGGTTGTCATTCTCGAGCCTTCGGTTACCGCTCCGGCCTCCAGCTTCACAGGTCCTTTCACCACTATTACCGGTATCAACACTGGTACTGGTGTTGCCACTCTCACTCTGGCACCCTCTGGTACCGACTCAACTGGAACTGTCGTCATTCTTGAGCCATCCTCATCTGCCCCTGCAACAACGTTCACTGGTCCCTTTACCACCATCACAGGATCTGGTCCCGTCCCGACCACAGTCACCCTTCCTCCTTCGGGTGGTGACCCAAGCGGTACTGTTATCGTGATTGGTCCTCCTTCAAGCACGACCTTTACTGGTCCCTTCACTACCATCACCGGCGTCAACACTGGTACTGGTTCCTCGACCGTCACACTTCCGCCCTCGGGTACCGATACGGTTGGCACTGTCATTGTGCTGGAACCATCCACAACCAAGACTTTTACGGGGCCTTTCACCACAATCACTGGTGTTAACACAGGTACCGGCTCTTCTACTGTGACCTTGCCACCTTCTGGTACCGATACTATCGGCACAGTGATCGTGTTAGAGCCCTCGACAACCCGGACTTTCACGGGGCCTTTCACTACCATCACAGGCGTAAACACCGGCACTGCAACTGGCGCCTCAACTGTGACTCTTCCTCCCTCTGGAACTGACTCAGTCGGAACTGTCATTGTCCTTGAGCCCTCCACCCGCACAACGTTTACGGGCCCCTTCACGACCATCACTGGCGTCAACACAGGCACCGGATCTTCTACGGTTACTTTACCTCCATCCGGTACTGACACCATTGGTACTGTGATAGTGCTTGAGCCTTCAACCAGCGCCAGTGCCACTGGGCCTTTCACAGGACCGTTCACCACTATCACTGGTGTCAACACCGGAACTGCGACTGGTGCTTCTACCATCACCCTGCCTCCCTCAGGTACAGATACTATTGGCACGGTTATTGTCTTGGAGCCTTCCACTCGTACAACCTTCACTGGTCCCTTCACAACGATAACCGGCGTCAATACTGGCACAGCGACTGGCGCTTCCACATTGACCCTCCCTCCTAGTGGTACAGACACAGTCGGCACAGTCATCGTCCTAGAGCCTTCCACTTCTGCAGTCCCAACAACCTTTACAGGCCCCTTCACTACCATTACAGGTGTCAACACTGGAACTGCAACTTCCCCTTCAACTCTGACCCTGCCTCCTTCTGGCACGGATACAGTCGGTACTGTTATCGTCTTGGAGCCTTCAACTTCAGTTGCACCCACAACTTTCACCGGACCCTTCACGACAATCACGGGTGTGAACACTGGTACAGCAACTGGCCCAGCTACTCTGACTCTCCCACCCTCAGGGACAGATACTATCGGTACCGTCATTGTCTTGGAACCGTCGACTTCAGCTTCAGCGTTCACTGGCCCCTACACTACCATAACGGGCGTGAACACTGGTACAGCGACTGGAGCGCAGACCGTCACTTTGCCACCTTCTGGTACAGACACAATCGGCACCGTGATTGTCCTGGAGCCATCTACAGCTGCTACCCCAACCACATTCACAGGCCCATTCACTACTATCACCGGAGTGAACACAGGCACAGCTACGGGTGCCCAGACCGTAACCTTGCCGCCCGCTGGAACCGACACTATTGGTACCGTTATAGTACTCGAGCCTTCCACGTCAGCCTCCGCTTTCACCGGACCCTACACCACCATCACTGGTGTCAACACAGGTACTGCTACTGGAGCCTCGACCATCACCCTTCCGCCATCTGGAACAGATACCATCGGTACAGTTATTGTCTTGGAACCTTCAACATCAGCACCTGCGTCAACATTCACTGGTCCATTCACCACTATAACTGGTGTCAGCCCAGGTACCGCCACAGGAGCCTCAACAGTGACTCTCCCACCGTCAGGAACCGATACAATTGGAACAGTCATCGTGCTCGAGCCATCAACATCAGTCCCTGCTTCGTCGTTCACAGGTCCTTTCACCACTATCACTGGTATCAACACAGGCACAGGCACGGGAGTGTCTACCATAACTCTGCCCCCAACAGGAACTGACACTATCGGAACTGTCATTGTTCTTGAACCTTCGACTTCAGCTCCTGCCTCGACATTCACTGGGCCCTTCACCACTATCACTGGCGTCAACACAGGTACCGCTACAGGTGCCTCTACCTTGACACTTCCACCGTCGGGCACAGATACTATCGGTACTGTCATCGTGCTAGAGCCCTCAACTTCAGCACCTGGTTCTACCTTCACCGGTCCCTACACCACCATCACAGGTAGTGGACCCATCGAAACAAGTATAACTCTGGCGCCATCTGGAACAGATCCTATCGGTACCGTGATCGTGATCGAGCCCACGCCTGTTTCGACTGTATCCCCTGGAGCCACCGGAACTAGCGATGGCTTAGGTGTTTCATCAACCTCTGATGGTTCTCAAGGTCAGTCAACGTCTTCCCCCGGAAGCTCCGACTCTGGCGCTTCAAGCACTTCCAGTTCCCCCTCCCAGCAGAGTTCAGATGTTTCTTCTCCCCAATCCTCTACCTCCGATTCCTTGACCGATGACAACTCTGGTTCTGCGAGCGGCACTTCCAGTGGCTCTACAGTATCTCCAACTGGAGTTTCATCAGATGATTTATCAGCTTCTGCTACTGGCAGCTCCGAGTCTACCTTCAGTACCTCTGGTCCCGCATCCCAGGAGAGTTCAGGTGCTTCTTCTGCGCCCCCAGTGTCGGACACCCTGACCAATGGTGGTACCGTTGGTACTGAGTCTTTCAGCAGTACCTTTACTGGCACCGACGGATCTTTGACGACTACTGCTTCGGGAGCACCGCCAACTTCTGGTTCTCAGAGTCAAGAGACGTCTGGTACTGGAGGCCCGGGTGCTTCTGGTTCCGCATCCCAACAGAGCTCAGAGGCTTCCGGTTCCCTTACCAACGGCAACACTGGTAGCACTGGCTTGGGCGAGTCTACTGGTTCTTCATCAGGTACTTCGTCAACCTCCGGTACCGGTAGTGAGTCAACCTCTGTTGCTGGTAGTCAGTCAGCCCCTGCTACGGGAAGCTCTGATGGCGCTTCAAGCACCTCTGGGGCCGCGTCACAACAGGGTTCTGATACCTCATCGGTCCCAGTTACAGAGACTGGTGGTAATACTGTAGCCACCGGCTCCACGAGCACCACTTCTGGCGGTTCTGGAGCATCATCAACTGAGATTTCTGGAGCTGTGTCCTCAGAGTTCGGTTCAGAGACGTCTTCGTCTGAATCAGGAACTGCATCTGGTACCAATGGCAGCACTGGCGGTCCTGGTTCTGGAAGCACCAGTTCTGATGGCTTTGAGGTATCCTCCACTGAGGTCCCCCCAGCCTCATCTTCTGGTGGCTCTGAAATAACCTCCACTGAGGTTCTTTCAGGAGCTTCATCCTCTGGAACGGGCTCAGAGGCCACTTCGGCCGTATCTGGTGCATCTTCTGATACCTTGACTGATGGCACCACTGGCGGCTCTGAGTCTACTGGCACCTCTGATGGCTCCAACGGATCTACAACAGGGCTTCCCACTGTTGCCACATCTGGCGCTGGCGCAGAGACATCTTCAGACGGATCTGGTGCTTATTCAACTCTGGGATCAGAGACTGGTGGTAACACTGGTGTCTCCGAGTCTGCAGGTACTACATCTGGTGGATCTGAAGGATCATCTACCGGACTTCCTTCAGGAGCTTCATCCTCGCAGTCTGTCTCAGAGACATCTCCAATTGCATCAGAGTCTCCTTCAGATACCGCAACCAATGCTAACACCGGTGCGCCAGGCTCTGCAAGCACCACTTCTGGTGGCTCTGAAGTATCCTCCACTGAGATTCCCTCAGTTTCGTCCTCTGGATCTGGTTCAGAGTCTAGCTCGGTTCCTTCAGGTGCTTCCTCAGATACCTTGACTAATGGAAACACTGGCGGCACTGAGACTGCAAGCAGTAGCTCTGGCGGCTCTGATGGATCTTCAACGGGAGTTCCCACTGGTGTCAGCTCCTCTGACTCTGGCGCTGAGACTTCTGGAGCTGTATCGGGCACTTCTTCAGGTTTCCCCTCAGAGACTAGTGGTGGCACTGTCTCCTCTGGGCCTGGTACCGCAAGTAGCACCTTGGCTGCCTCTGAAGGATCCTCAACAGGAGTTGCCACTGAAGCTCAAACATCTAGTTCTGGTACTGAAACTGCTGGCACTGAGACTTCTGGGGCTGGATCCGATACTACCTCATTCTCGGAGACAGGTGGTAACACTGGCGCTACAGGCAGCACCTCTGATGTCCCTCCAACGGGAGCTCCTACCGGTGAGACATCATCTGGCTCTGCCGCTGGAACATCTTCAGCAGCAACTGGCGGTTCCTCTGCTCCGCTTACGGAGAGTGGCAACACTGATACCGCAGGCACTGCAAGCACCACCTCGGGTGCCTCTGAAGGATCCACTACAGGAGAGCCCACTGGCCAAGCATCGTCTGGTTCTGGTAATGAGACATCAGGAGCCAATTCGGGTGCTTCTTCCGCTTCACTTACAGAGACTGGTGCCCCTACCTCGACAGGCACTGGCAGCTCTGAAGAAGCTTCAACTGGTGTTCCCTCTGGTGTTGCATCCTCTGGTACCGACTCTGGGACCTCTTCCACAGGATTGGGTGCTTCTTCGACCGCTGCAGAGGAGTCAAGTACTGGTGCCCCAGCTTCTACAGCCGACACGTCTGATGCCTCTGGAGGCTCTTCAACAGCGATCCCCACTGGCGTTACTTCATCTGGCACTGGCCTCGAGACCTCGGGTGCTTCCTCGACAATCGCTGAGGAGTCAAGCACTGGTGCCCCTGCCTCTACCGTCAGCGTCTCTAGTGGTTCTGAAGAATCTTCAACCGAAGCCCTCTCTGGTGCTACATCATCTGACTCTGGCTCAGAGACCACCGCGGGATCTATTGCTTCTTCTTCGACTGCTGCTGGAGAGTCAGGCAATACCGAAGTTGTCCCTTCCACTACCAGTGCATCTGAAGGATCTGAAGTATCTTCGACTGGCGTTCCGTCTGGAGCCTCTTCATCAGATCTCGGCTCGGAGACTTTATCAGCTGGACCTGAGGCCTCGTCTGGAAGCTCTGGTGCCTCTGAGCCTACCGGTGCCACTTCATCTTCTGGACCAGGTGCATCCTCTTCGGTTTCAAATCTAGAGACTGATAGCACTGGCATCCCTGTCTCCACCGGCGGTACCTCTATCGGTTCAGAAGGTCCCTCTACTGGACTTGCAACTGGGGCTTCCACCGGTTCAGGCTCAGAGACCACGTCAGCTGAAGTTTCCACTGAACCCTCATCGTCTGACTCTGGTTCAGAGACCACCTCAACTGGAGTCGAGGCTTCAACTGGTGCTCCCACTGAACTCCCCTCGTCTCAATCAGGCCTAGAGACATCTTCAACTGGATTCGGGGCCACGTCTGATAGCACCACTGGACCTACCTTCATGACTTTCACCTCATCTGGATTCATTACACAAATCTCTAGTTCATCATCATCATCTGAGGAGATCACTGACATTTCATCAGGCCCTGATACCTCTAGTTCTCCTGCCACCGGCGCCTCTTCAACCTCTGACTCGGGTGCCGCTACTACCTCGTCAGGACCTGGAACAGAGACTTCTAGTTCCGCTGGAGAGCCTTCAAACACTTCTTCAGGATCCGATGGCTCTTCCACTTCCGGTACTCCTTCTGAGAGCTCCACAAACCCAGGAGAGTCTTCTGGCGCTGGAGAGTCTTCTGGTATCCCCGCAGAGACCTCTTCCGGCGCCGGTTCTGAGACCACCGGTGCTTCATCTTCTGACTCAGGTGCCGCCACTACCTCATCGGGACCTGATGCTTCCTCTAGCTCTGGTGTCCCTCCCGAGAGTTCCAACACATCTGCTCCCCCTGCTGAGTCTTCGTCTGATGCTGGCGAGTCTTCCGGCACCTCGGGCGCTCCCTCAGAGACCTCTTCTGGCGCTGGTTCTGAGAGCACTTCAGCGTCTGCCACTTCTGGAGCTGGTGGAGAGTCTTCAGCGGCTTCTTCATCTGGACCTGAGTCAACTTCCGGTGGATCTTCTGCTACAACCGATGCTGGCTCTGACACTTCTAGCACTGCAGCTACCGCTGGTGAATCCTCGGGAGCTTCATCTGCTTCGCCTGAGGAGTCCTCTTCTGCCGCGTCCTCGGAAGCCACTGAGACATCTGCCACTTCTACGGACTCTGGGGAGTCCTCTGCGGTCACATCGGATGTTGCTTCTGAGACTTCCAGTGACTCTGCCGTGAACACTTCATCTGACAGTGGCGCCTCCTCTGAACCTGCTACCTCCGGCGCCCCTGAGACTTCCTCAGGTGCCGCTACCAGCTCAGACGCTTCCAGTGATGCTTCCGCTACCCCCACGTCTGCAGCATCCGAGCAGTCCTCTGCTACTTCAGATGGCCCTGCCGAGACTTCCAGCGGTGATAGCGCCAACAGCTCTTCTGATGTCAGTGCCTCGTCAACCTCCGGCGCTGAAGCCACTTCCTCAGCTGCTGCTGAGTCTTCGGCCACTTCGAATGTCCCTGCGGAGACTTCCAGTGACGCTGGTGTAAACACTTCATCAGATGGCGGTGCCTCTTCCGGCCCTGCTACCTCTGCCGTTCCCGAGACTTCCTCCGGTGCCTCAACCAGTGACTCTCCCGCCAGCTCTACTTCTGCACCATCTGGTGAATCTTCTGCTACATCGGATGTCCCTGCACAAACCTCCAGTGATGCTGGCGCTGGTAGCTCCTCGGACACTGGTGCCTCGTCTACCGCTGACGCTGAAACCTCATCTGCACCGGCTGGCGAGACTACGTCAGATGCCCCTGCTGAGACTTCCAGTGATGCTGGTGCCAGTAGCTCTTCAGATGCCGGCGCCTCGCCTACCTCTGATACTTCACCAACTTCATCCACCGACACTGAATCCTCATCTGCCCCAGCTGGAGAGTCTTCATCTACAGCTGATGTACCTGCCGAGACCTCAAGCGACGCTGGCTCATCTGCTGCTGCAACCTCCTCCGATGTACCTGAGTCATCCTCATCTGGTGCTGAGCCTACCAGCACTTCCGATGGCTCTGGCGCCAGTGCCACGTCATCTCCCGTCACCTCAGATACTCCCGAGACTTCTTCTGATGTCCCCGCCGAGACATCCAGCGATACTGGTGCCAACAGCTCCTCAGACTCTGCGCCTGCCACATCTTCTGACGCGGCTGAGACATCTTCAGCGGGCATCGAACCTACCAGTAGCTCCGAGGCTGTCGCTAGTACTACTTCTTCACCCGTCGTGGAGTCCTCTTCACCAGCTACCTCAGATGTCGTCGATACATCTTCTGGTGCTCCCGCTGAGACCTCTTCTGATTCTCCTATCGAGACGTCAAGTGATGCTCCCGCCAGCAGCTCCTCTGATTCTGCCCCTGCAACCTCTTCAGATGACACCGAACCTACCAGCAGCTCTGATGCTGCCGCTAGTACCACCTCTTCCCCAGCTGAGGAGTCGTCAACGCCAGCTACCTCGGATGCCCCCGTTACCTCCTCCGACGCACCCGCTGAAACCTCTTCTGACGCCCCTGTTCAGACTTCCAGTGATGGTCCATCCAGCTCCTCAGAAGCTGAGAGTTCATCCGCCCCAGCCACTTCCTCGGAGCCCGCTGAGACGTCTTCTGCCAACACTGAGTCTACAAGCAGCGCAGCCGGTACCTCTTCAGCCCCTGCCACGACATCCACTCCCGATTCCACCTCCGCTGCCCCCGAGACTAGCGCCGAGCCCACCTCATCCGCCGCGGCGACATCTGCTGAGCCTGCTACAACCGAAGCCCCAACCTCCGCAAGCCCAACCACTCCTGAGCCCCAGACTTCGTCTGCAACTGAGTGTATCCCTTCGCCAAACGTTTCAGGTTCTTGCGCCGTGGCTCTCCCCGCTGCCTGTGCGGAACTCGAGACTACCAACGGTCTAGCTCTCGTCCCTGTCCTCGCCGTCTGTACTGTTGCCCTCGGCCCCTATGCCGTTGGTAATGTTGCCTCCTGTCTCGCAACCACCCCCGTCATTGGCTCTTCCGGTTTGAGTATCTTCAACTGTGTCCTTAGTGCCTTGGAAGAGCGTTGCATCACAACTCTTCCCGATGCTTGTACAGATCTGGCGACCTCCAATGGTCTTGAGCTTGTTGCCGATGTTGCCGTTTGCGCTGTTGCTCTCGGTCCCTTTGCTGCTGGAAGTGCTGCTACATGTCTCTCTACTGGCGACATCACTGGCTCTACAACAGGTACCAGCATTGTTGAGTGTCTTGAGATTGCTTTTGGTCTTGCGTCTGGCTCAAGTACCGTCACTGGCCTTCCATTCTGCGATGAGCCTACGACTACGCCCACGCCTACGCCTACGCCAACCCCTCAGCCGGCCTGCTTCGAACTACCTGAAGATTGCGCGTTCCTTGGCACCTTGACTGGTTCCGTCGCTATCGGTATATCCGCTCCAGCTTGTAGAACAGCACTTGGCAATTACAACACAGGCACCGTGCCGTCTTGCTTCACTTCTGGCGTCGGTCTCTTCACTTCCGGCTCGGTTGTTGTTAATTGTCTTAACAATGCCCTCTCTGGGACGTGTATCTCGACACTCCCAGCGGCTTGTACCAGCCTGGCTGGGCAGAATGCTGTTCAACTTGCCTTGAACCTTGATGCTTGTAACAGTGCACTTGGGCCGTTCGGTGAAGGGGCAGCGGAAGATTGCTTGAGCGTTCTCCAGGGTAGTGGCGACGCTGTTGTGAGCTGTCTCAATGATGCCCTTTTCTTTCCTACTACAGCTAGCTTGGCTAAGTAGTGGTAACTCCTAGTATGGTTGGGCGACAGACGTCGGAGTTTGTCTGCGGAACTTTTCTTTTTGTAATCTTTCCTTTGTTTAATTTATTGGATCACGGGCAATCTTA
This sequence comes from Fusarium sp. NRRL 29148, assembly GCA_013759095.1. Lineage (NCBI taxonomy): Eukaryota > Fungi > Ascomycota > Sordariomycetes > Hypocreales > Nectriaceae > Fusarium > Fusarium sp. NRRL 29148. The sequence goes on from JABSTL010000983.1 coordinate 11,932, forward strand.
GTGTCAATAGGATAACTGTGGCGATAGTAGTTACTGGGCCTTTAGGAGCAAGAGAAAACGAGACCTAAGGTTAGAGTGATAAAATAAACTCTATAAAAGGTATCCTAAACTCACACTAAATTCTTACCAAGTTACCTAAATCTTTTCATCAGTTAGGCTCAAGGTACCGAGTTTTATTTCCTCTAGGCTAGTACAGTAGCTCCTAATACCTAGTCAATTCACTTCCTTTCTACCTCATGTCTCTACTAGTACATTGAGCTCTCAAAGTTCCCTACATCTTACTCTTTATGCATCGCCATGTCGTCCATCTTCTTCTGTCCAATCGCATTCGCACCGACAGGAGCATCGGGTCCATCAAAGATCTCCGCCACCTCCTCAAGAGAATAACCCTTAGTCTCGGGGAAGAAGAAGAAGATCAAGGTCAAGTGAACAGCAATCGCGACACACCAAACAATGTAGTACTTCCAAGCAATAGCCTCCATGGCAACAGGATTGGCGAAAGCGTTGTAAACGCCCGCCAAATTGCCAGTGAGCTGGTACAACATAGATGCCTTCGCACGAAGTGAGTATGGTGTGACCTCCATGATATAAGTGGCTCCAATTGGAGAACAAGCGTGATACCAGAATGAGAAGACAAAGATCATGGCCAGAACTGCACCAGCGTAGCCAATGTGCTCAAAATTCTCCTGTTGGTTACGGGCAGAGCAGATTGTCCAGATGATGTATGATACGCCCATGCCCGACATACCAACGAGGAAGAGACGTCGTCGACCGAACTTGTCAATCATGGTGGCGAAAACGACAGCCGAGAGCAAACCCCAGATCTGCAGACCGGCGTTGAGAAGAAGCTGGGTCTTGTGGTCGGTAATGTTGATTGAGTTGAGGACCTTGGCGAGATAGTACGAGGTGAGGGCGTTACCTGACCACTGCAACATGGCGGGGATGTACAGAGCAAGGAAGAATCGATGCCAGTTGCCGCGAGTAGAGATCCACTCAGCCCAGCGCGACTTCTTTTGGACCTTCTCAATCTCGAGAGTCGCTGTAATCTCGGCCATTTCGAATCGTGCAAGTCTCGAGTTGGGATCTCCGTAGCCATGCCACTTGACGAGAATATCCTTAGCCTCCTGGTACCGTCCCTTGTAGATGAGCCATCGAGGAGACTCTGGTGCAAACATGACCAACGAAGCCTGAACAACAGAGAAAGCACCCTGAAGAAGACTGGGAAGACGCCATGCCCAAGAGCTCTGCATCTGGAAGCTTCCGTACGTGACCCAAGCAGCAATGATAGCACCAAGTGGCCACGAGACCATCATGAAAGAGGTCATCTTTCCGCGATGCGTCGGGTATGTAACTTCGGAGAGGAGAGGAGGCGCCGCGGTAGAAACAATACCGAGACCGAAACCGATGATGAAGCGCGAAGCAACAAACATGCCATAGTTATACGAGCAGGTCTGAACAATCGCGCCGACAATGATGGTCACTGATCCGATAAAGATGGGTTTTCTTCGTCCAAGCCAATCACAAAGTTGAGAAGAAATGAGGATCGAAATGAGAACACCACCGTTGGGTCCAAACGTCATAGCACCAAGACGCGTTCCCTTGGGTTCGCCGAAATATGACTGCCATTGCGGCAGCGACTGCGCTCCATTCAGCATACTCGCGTCAAATCCGGTGGCGGTTTGAGTCAAGAGACCGCTGAGGAGGAGGAGGTTCAGTTTCCATAATGTCCAGTCGGAGTACCACGGTTTGCGATCGCGGGGGATGACATCGGCGAGGACAAGACCCTGGAAGTCATTGGCGTCAGCGTCGGGGAGGTGAGTTTCTTCGGCAACTTGCTTCGACATCTTGAAGATAAGCAAACTTGACTCAAGTGGAAGTACAGATGGTTGAGTCTGGTGTTTGTGTTTCGGTTTGAAGATCTCCACAGTCTCTTTATATCTATCCAATCTGACTTTGTGGGGTTGACAGTGACATTTTCCTCTCCGGTAGATGAACCGAGGAACTCGTACCATTCATCAACCCCAAAACTTGCTTGGGGGAGACTTGGGCCGATGCCCGCTGCGCGTCTGCGGATTTTTTACCCCGGATCTACCCCAGATTCGTTAACGTGCCGTGGGGTCTTTGCGCTCGAGTTGGTTAGAGGGTGAGTCCCCGCACGTGAGCGTGGCCCATGTTCTTGGTTCGGGGCAAACGGAGCCGATGGGGGCATTGGACCGGCAGCGGGCGAATGGTCGGAGGTCGTTACTCCGGGCATTGGGTTGCCGAATTCTCAGATCATGGATGCGAAAAAGGGAAGAATATGCACATGACTGGTGAGTTTGCTGCAGCTAACTCGTACGCTTAATTGGCATGACGATCATCAATGTCGCCTAACTTGTTAGTCATCCTTGTAATACCGTAACGATGCAGGGTAACTTGAGGTGTCGCGAGTACTGAGGATTAATGGATCATGTTATCCCCTTCATTACATAGAATACTTCCAGTACGATTGCCACGAAAGGCTGTAAATACTCTAAAATTTCTTTATAGAAGTGGAAATTAGAGAATTGAATTGAGAAAACGATGCCCGACCAAGTCGCAATGGAAGCATGTTCAAACCCAAAGCATCTCAGCACCCGACATCACTGCATTAATAGCGTGTATTGACCTATTGGGTGTTCGAGATTAGTTAATGACATTATGACTATTTGACAATAAGAAAATTGACAGGTATTCTCGAACTTTTATTCTCGTTTATATAAATTCCATACCAAGCAGTTAATTGCATGTCTTGCAGTGAACTCAAGGCTGAGCTTGAGATCTTATCTTATCCCATATAAGATAAGAGAAGATATTGCAGATTAGAAACAAGCTAAGATAAGCTCCGATAAAAAACTTGTATCCGGAGCAAGTCCTCCATGGTTCATTGTTGAATACCAACCGAAAACACGGAGTATCGAATAAAGTGACACTCTCACTCTCGGGGTCCCTGCTGAGAGCCCAATGGCGCCCAGGCTCTCACTAGCCCCTCGTACATCTCTACTTGACGTGAGATATTGGCAATAAACAGCATGTCTCACCCGTTTAGTTAGCTTCCAAGGGCTGAAAGCTGAATTGGGTCAAGCGCTCACAGTCTGAGGTGTAGGTGTTCAGAGGGAAAATCATGTCGCCCGCAGAGTGACAAACTAAGTGATTAAGCTGATACCAAAGTATCTTAGACTAAAGCCTTGAGTTACAACTTGCGTAGCGAAATAGGATCAGAACATGTTTAGATAGCTATGCTCAGCTAGCCACTGACTGGGCAGCAGCGAGTTGGCACACAGGCCCCAGGATCAAACTCGGGTCTAGAACGCCATGTGCTTATTCTCTATCACATACCTTTCAGTTTTCATGTCCTTGTGTATCTCGTGGCGTATGTAGTGTGATGTCTTGTTACGAGTCTGGGCATGTATTTTTTGATTGAGAGCAATGTGATATGAACTGCTGGAATCTCAGCCAACCACTTGAGTGTGCGCCGCCAATGATACATCTGCCGCCTGCGCAACGCAGACCCAGCTCCAGCTTCCATTGAACGCAAAGCAAACACTACATAAAGTAGGCTATTGCGACAGGATCTCTGCGAACACACTCTCATACTTTATACCCAAGGAAACATGGCCTCAACACTTAACCTCGCTACGGATGAGTTTCTCACTTGTGAGATTCATTCCGAAAGCACCCTTTCACTTCTGAGCTACTTCACCGCGTGCAAGAAGCAGAACAAGAATGGCTGCAGAACCCTATTTCAAGAAGTCAAGTCAAAGATCAGAGATGCGGATCGTCCCATCCCCGACGAATCTGAGCAGTTGCAAGATGTTCTGCTGGCTCTTATGAAAGATTGACCAGGAAAGCCCGGAGAGAAGATTTCCGGCTGTCCAACAGTGAGTAAACGCAGCAATCATGTTTATGTTACACCCTGCTAAAGACAAGTAGGTCACCATCGTCGGCGCTGGTGTCTCCGGCCTTTGTGCTGGCTACGAGCTCAAGAAGGCTGGGTTCAAGGTCACCATCCTTGAGGCCTCTTCCCGAGTCGGTGGAAGAGTCAAGACCTTCCGCGAGCCATCTTTCGCGCATGGCCTTCATGGTGAGGGTGGCGCCATGCGCATTCCCGCAAATTACTACTTACTACATAAGTACATCGAAGACTTTGGTCTAAAGCCCTAGCTGTTCGACTTTGAGATGAAGAACAAATTCATCTACATCTCAGGCTATGGTGAGACGCTTACCTACGATCGCTTTAGCGAGCTTCTGCAGGCAAAAGACCCCAAGCTGCTCTCTCTCTTCCCTGGTCTCCGCGATTGCGGAAAAGGGAAGATTTGCGACAAGCTGTTCGCAGAGGATGTCGGGAGAGTTGTCGATGGATTTTGGGACGCCTACGATGAGGCTGCAGATCAGGTCTCGTTTCTCGAGCAGATCCAAGTCCAAGCTATCAAGGACGCATATGCCTCCATCACCAAGAAGTATGATAGCTATTCGCTACGATCTTACTTGAATGATGTTGCGGGGCGGACTGAGGATGCTATCAATCTTTATGATCTCGTTAACGCCCATGTGGTCTTTGAGAATGGGTTCATCGAATTGTTCAAGGATGGTTTTTTTATCCAGTAATAAGAGTGGCGAACAAGCTAGTATGAAGCAGCTCCAAGAGGGGATGGTAGCTGTGCCCAACGCCTTCGTCTCTAGTGACCGAGGAAATAGTGAGTAACTCCTGCGCCTTCGTCGAAGATACCATTGAGTAATATTTCACGGAATGGTTGGTGGACGACATCATCTATGGTGCTCGAGTTACCGAGATAGGTATCGATGAACAATCGGACCCCCAAATCCCTCTCCAAGCTCCGGTCAAGGTGACCTACGAAGTCACCGCCAACAGCCTGAAGAAATCGATCACCCCAGACTATCTCATCCTCGCCATTCAATACACAGCGCAGCCAACAATTGCCAAGTCCAAGCCCTTTGTTCCTATGCAGGAAATGGCAGTTCGAGACGTTCGATACGTGGAAGTCACCAAGATTCTCCATTACAAGAAGAGATGGTGGGAGGAGGTCTTCACTGAAGCTGAAGCGGGTCAAGGCCTAGACAGTGGTCTTGTCAACGATGTTCCTATTCGTTACACCATATTTCCCAAGAGAGAGGGTAACACTCAGTTCGAACATTCTAGCCGCGGTGTCATAATGGCAGCATACATCTTTAAACAAGGCGCCACTATCCTCGGATCCCTCTCCCTAGACCAGCGAATCCAAATTGCCGCGGAGAATCTAAACAGAATCTTTCCCGAAGCCAAGTCGCTTGACCTGCTTGAAGCTGAAGCGTCACAAGTCTTGCTGGCTGGCGGCAACAGACCAAGTTCTTGGATACTATGCAGAAGCCTGACTTGGAGAATAGAGTGTTCTTTGCAGGTGAGCAGGCTAGTTTCACTCTTAGGTGGATTCAGGGTGCTTTTGAAGCTGGAGATGCGTTCAACAGATCTGGTCTGTTGCTATTAAGGGCAAGGCTCAGTAAGCAAAGAGAATGCAAAGCTTACACGCGTGGGTCCCAAGACTCCAGTCTGGGAGGAGCCATTCGCAAGTCCTGTCTGATCTTGGCTAGTGAAAAAATATCCAACTACAGTAGTGAGCCACATAGCCTAAGCTTAAATCTTAATTATACACATTTATAGCACAGTTATTGCATAACAAGGCAGACTGCTAGGGATGAATAAAGTGTCTCAAGCCATTGGGCTGAAGAGATCCCGTTAGTAATCACTAAGCCCCGTTCTTTAATTACTCAGCCCCGCACAACCGGTGGTGCGGATAGTTCAGGTTAGC
>JABSTL010000984.1:0-10568 GCA_013759095.1 Fusarium sp. NRRL 29148
ATACTATTGTCTGATATCATTAGTACGATGTGGACAGACGGCAATCCTACAAGACGATTCTTGTCTGTATTTATTAGGTACACGCGTGCCTAAAGTGAAGTCTCCACATCGTTTCATACTGGCACTCTTGTCAGCCCGATGAGTCGATCCTGGGCGGATAGGATAAGACAGGTTGTTCGTATGCCGGACAGGCTGATCAAATCAAGTGCTGTCACACTCAGAGACCGTGAGTCCTCTGGTGGGCTTGCATTTGGCAACAGCAGAGAGTTCAAGCTTCAATTTTCATTGTCTATGTATGTACATCGCTGAATAACCTCAAAGCTTCAGGCCAAAGACCCAATCCTTGTTAACCTCATGGCTCATCACCATAATAAGCTCAGTCAAAAAAACTTAATTACACCAGACAGCAGCATGATACATACACTGTAAGAGCTAGATAATAAACATCAGGCGCTATCTCTTTCGTGTTTGGGGACACGACTCGATGTGGTTCTTCAGCCTTATGGTTCGAGCTACCGCTACGGCCATTTTTCCCCCTTTGCTTGCTATTACAGGCAGCACTAAAGCTAGTGTCTCTGGTAGGGCCTATTAGTGCGGAGACAGCCGAGTTATCTATGAGCCGAAATAGTGATGAGTATTCTACTTTCGTCCAAGGCAGGGGCAAGGAATCAGACTTGGAGAAGCTTTTTTAGGACGGGGATGAGCCTGGCCACAAGCCACGAAAACTTGACCGTGTTGGATCCTTGTTGCAAGGTTCATATCATGACCTCGCCAGCGCCGAGGATCAACAGCGACAGGCCCGAAAGGCAAGCCAGCCAGCCTCTTTCATGATCCATTCTATGTTACTCCTGTCACGGATAACAGCCTTCTCCCGACGGCCTATACCACTACAGTCCTCTCACACTAAGCGAGACACTAGCTCTTTTTCACAGATGGCTGGCTTTTCTGGTTTCTTTATCGATGTACGTAAAAAGCAGACGTCTCCAGTGTTTGCATACACACTGGAAGCCTTCGGCACTGGTTGTTGTCTGAGGACGCTCCAGGCCGGTTAACCTCCACCATACCCCAAAATACTATCGCGTTCTCATTCATCACCTGTGTTCGCAGCTAAAGCTTAACCTTATAATCGGCAGTTATTCCCATAATACACCGAAAGACAAAAGACTCGGGCCTTGATTTTATAGCATTCCGGGAAAAGCTGACCTTGTCTCTGTCTTTGAGGAACATTCTCTCCATTTCTGGATCGTAGATCCTCTACCCCATGTTGGCCTCCCATAGGTTTGGTATATTCTCGATTTCTCTCAATATTGGTATAATCTCCTTCGCATTATACTACAAGGTATTATTTTGCTGAAGCAACTTTCCAACTATGTCTCTGATGCGCGGCACGTGCATTAAAGAAGGTATTAGGCACATAATCCAGAACTCCCGCTCCCAAAGGGCGCTGTGAACGTGACTCTGACTTTATTCGCTAGTTTCAGTGATGCCATATACTGGTGTCTGTAATAGTATTCTCTGACTAGAGCAAAACGCCAAAAGGTTGACGAAGACGTGGAAGAAGGACGCTGCTGTCGTGGCCCGCTCTGTGACAAGATCGATCCAGGGGTATTAGACGCGATGATCCAGCCGTTTCTATCAAGTAGTCGGCAAGTTTTGGTAGTGGAACGGCCTGGTCTAACCTCCGTATAGGCCCCTGGTTCAATCTCGACGATATCGCGGTATCCCGAACGAGCTCGGCAATCCTGGGAAGCTTTTTCTCATTTCGAAGTGGTAGCTGCTTCTGAATCGGGGCCAATTCTAATTCCGGGCTCTCTAAGACATGAGAGTCCAAAGATAGCGGAAATTCCAAATCGCGGTCCCTTTCTAGAACGACGACGGTTTGGTTGCGCCTGGGTATTGAAGGTTGTCTTTGGAAAAACGCTGGGGGCTGTAATGGCGTGTAGGAGATAGTAGGGGGCGGCGTGTCATCAAGCTCAAAAACCTCGATAGTACTCTTCTCTTGGTTCCGTTTTTTCGCAGAGATTCTGGGTTCAATTGGTGCATAACCATCACAGACCACTCCATGAACAAGGCAGCGACGACAGCAAGGGCGGCGTTCATCACATTTGATATGTCGGATCCTGGCTAGTAAGCAATTTTATCTTCAGAAGCTGATGGCCATGTCGACCTACTTGCTGCAGCGATCCTATTAGCAGAGGTTTCGGAGGAGCACTACATTTGGTGATTCTAGGACTAACCATGTTTTGCAGCCTGTTCGGACCTTACGACTCGATGCACGTCTGTACTTGGGCTTAGTACTCTCAGAAGTGTCCGTCGTGGCTGTCATTCTACTTTGGCAGATAGTGTGACAGTACCGAATACGGCGGGAAGAAGCAGATTATAAGTCAATCTTAAAGCCTACACACATGACTCAAGCAGCCCGTTAGCGGCGTGTCATTCATAAGCTTAAGCAAAAGTGGGCTGGGATCAAGGGATGTGGGTTTCTTCCCGATGAAAAATTACGCGTCAACAAGCAGCCAGTAAGGGCCACGTCAGCTAGATTCAGCTTCGTAACGAATGTAGTTAAAAGAACTCTCCTAAATATGCACAATCAAATGAAACCAAACGATATAGGTATAGCTAGATATTAAATAAAGATAGACCCCAGTCATAGCAAGACAAAAACCACAAGGTTTCTGGTCAATGCTTCAAGGCAAGGCTGGTTGATGCCACGCAAGACCCTGGCGTCATAACTAGTGCCGAAGACGACAGAAACTATAAGATTAAGCATATAGCGTACGTCGAAGATCTTCGCTAATAGACCCAGATGGTGAATTAGGGATGTGCAAAGGGTGTCAAGGGTGAGATATGCCAATCAAAATCTCCCCCTCATTTGTTGTCACAATATATCAATTGGGCAGAATAAGATCCGAGCATTACAGAGAGAGCCTGCCATGATCGCTACAGGCAGAGCTCGCGTCCAAGGGATGCCAGGCGATCAGTCTACCATTAGCGATCAATTCCGGAGACTCGTAGTTAACAAAAGCAGTCAAATGGGGCCTAGTCCGAAAGAGCTAATGAAGAGGCAGGCCTTCTAGAGGTTCTGGGCAACTTGAGGGATGAATGTCGGCCTCGACGCAAGATTTGCTTTTGGAAGGCCTGGTGCACAAACACAGCTTGGCCGAACATTTGAAATCGGGAAGGTAAATTCATCCTGATATTCAGGATGTGGAGATGACACGTCCTTAAGACCGTCAAAAAGTTGCAAAATGGTTGGTTGGACTGGCCATTCCCTAAGTTGGAGTGGATGTCGATCCTCTCATGCTGCACCGACGATTGACGACCCAACACAAATCGAGACAGTCTTTGACAAACTCCCCGAACCTATTGACTTGTAATTCGATAAAAACATGCATTATATGTACTGGACAGATCGTGGCGATCCTCTATCTGGAAACTCACTATCGTGCTTTTATCGGATATCTTATCTCCTAGCCTGAGCACAAGGTTCTGCTAGGCGACTGCACGAGGCGATTAGTCTTGCTTTAGATAATAATACTGCAACAGTGTATGTGGCAGGCTTGTCAGGAGATTTATATACTGTTGGCCTGAAGACGAAGACAGAGACAGTGCTGCTTCCTGAGCTGGGGGATGTTACAGGTATCGCGTTGGCGTGAAGAATGGATCGAGAGGTAAAATTTCAACAGACTGTCACCCAATCGTAATGCACATATTGATCAACTATGAGTTGTGGTTCGCATGCAGACGGCGTGATCTGCCCGAATAAACATTATAACAATAGGACATGCGGGCTGATCTATGGTTCGAGCCACTTGTCGCCGCACTGAAAGCGTATCCAAATCAATAAATCTGTGGCCAAGCTAGCTGATTTGTTTGTCAGGAAGCAATTCTCAAGTCACCAGCGTCTATACCAAAGAGTAAAGGTACACAGGCAACTGAAATGAAGTAAGGTTCTAGTATTGCACGTTAAGTTTGATAAATAAAAGTCTGTTGAACTGTCGTTGAATCAATAACCTCCAAAGTTAAAAGAATAGTCGCGCATAAGAAAGGTAACAGAGGTTTCAGATAAAAGAGCTTTCTATCAAGTTACGGTAGGAATGTTAACGCAAAAATATAGAAGAAAGGCAGTCTAAACTCTTCATTATACATTTCTTCATATAAAGTCCTAACCCATTACTTTTTTCTCGCAGTAACTCACACTATTATTTCCACCTGCAAATTTCAGAAGAAAAAAGGTCAATCGAAATGCCATCAAAAGTCCAAGAAATTGGATCTCACCGCAGAAGTAAAGATGGCAGAGTCACCTACCAACACCGCAGAAGGATCTAGTACTCCTCCTCCTGAAATAAAACCCGAAACGTCGATACGAACCGTTCGGGTACCTGAACTTCAGGCCTTACCAGAGGGCGTGCCCCCTCCTCCGACAGCGCTCGAGACAGAAGACTACTACGGCCTCTGGCGCAACAAGCCCCGACTCCTCGCGCGATCAAATTACCCCGATGATCTCTGGTCGGGCCTCTGCAACGACTGGTCGCCTGTCGAAGAGACCCATCCATTCAAACGCCTCTGGTCAGATCCTGAGAGAATTATCCAGAAGGAACTGGTTAGTGCGCTGGAGTATACGGAGTGGAAATGGTTCCAGGCCTATCGCATCGGGAGTGCACAGCAAGAAAGTCAGGTGAAACTCCTGATTATCGTCGAGACCGAATCTACAACTTGGTTTCATGCCTGGGTTATCGCAAAGTTGTGTAGGGACATCTTGAGGGGCTATGACATTACGGATGTAGAGGCCGAGGTTCAGGAGTGTACCGGTTGCTGGGCTATCAATCGGATACGGGAGTCGGTGACTGTACAAGATTGTCCTATTTGCCATTGACGCGGAACAAACGAAGACCCGATCTTGCGGCTGTGAGGCTTGATGTATTGAAAGTCTTTTGTCACCATCTTGGTTGCGACATTCTGCACCCTCTTCACTTGGATATCAATCAAGACGGTTTCGAGCATGTATGTCTGGGTGGTATTCTGCGGCATATCGCATAGTGGTGTTCAGATTTAATATTGTTGTGAACTCTGAAAAAAGATATCATCTTGGATAGGTTTAATGTTGACGTAGTGAAGCTTATCGTGTCATCTTGTGCACTATTGGTTGAAAGCATCCTGAAAGGGCTGAAGATGACAAGGAAATAGTGGGTCAGATCAACCTTACATGACGCCTCAAACTTGTCGCCTCCAACGTTGACATGACATCTCTACTAGCGAATAGAATATCTCATCGATATGGAACACAACGACAGAGAGACCAGCATCAATGATGGAACTACTGTATTCCCGAGCGAATTCCCTGACCTTAGCGACTTGCTAGACCCGCCCGGCTTTTCTGACTTTGGTTTCGCCTCTTTTCAGACCCCGTTTAGTAACGGAGTCAATCCTCATTTGTTACACCCAGTCTCAGGCTTCGAAGACAGCCCAGTAGTCAACTCAATTTCCCCGTTCGGGCTCACCGAAAGTCTAGGTTCCATCCCATCGGACGCACGGGCTGAAGCAAGTACAATCTCAAGCCTACCGCCCAAGACTGGGAAGCGACTCTCTCTCAACTCAGTCCGCATTCTCAATAAATGGCTCTCTAATCATACACGTCACCCATACCCCAGCGTCCGAGACGTCGAATCAATCGAGAGGCAGACAGGCTTGACTCGACAACAGATCCTGAACTGGTTCGCCAATGCTCGTCGTAGAAAGAAGTTCAACCCGCCAGAAACAACTGATCTAAGTTCGGCAGAGGCTAGCCCCCGAGACGTACCCCTCCGTCGACCACCTACGCCGATAGTCCAACAAAGTCCAATCGAGCGATGGGAGAACTCACCGCCCGAAGACGAGCCAACCACCATGGCCGCTATAGCACGGGCAGTATCGGGCGCAAGTGGTTCCCTTGAACAACCCCATAGTATGCGAACGAGACACGGCAGGGCACCATCGTCGACTGGTACGTGGGCAACAACCGACACTTCTGATTCAAGTCGAAGCTCGAAAGCATCGGGGTACTCGCATACATCTAATCGGTCACTCAATCGAGTCATCAAAAAGCGTCGGCGAGGAGGTCTACGGGCTAGAAACGATGAAAAGAGAGGTCTCTCTGTTGCTTGCCATCGCTTCCAGTGTACCTTTTGCACGGAGACGTTCAAGCTGAAGCATACCTGGTCAAGACATGAGAAGACACAACACCTGTCACTTGAGCAATGGGAGTGTTCTCCTCTCGGCCCAACAGTTCTCAATGAGGCCTCCGAGATAGTCTGTGTTTATTGCGGTTTTGGAGACCCAGATGAATCTCACTTTGAGAAGCATAACCATGACCTGTGCCACAAGCGCGAAAGAGGAGAGCGGATATTCTACAGAAAGGACCATCTACGACAGCATCTTCGTCTCGTCCACGGATCAGAGTTTATGAAGTGGCCAATGGAGGAATGGAAGTCTAAGCATGAGGATGTCATATCGCGTTGCGGTTTCTGTGATATTACCATGACTACATGGTCGGAGCGGGTGAACCATCTTGCAGAGCACTTCAAGGAGGGCAGGACCATGGCAGATTGGAAGGGTAACTGGGGGTTTGATGCTGTAACGCTCGATATGATGGAGAATCACATGCCCCCATGTAAGTTAACAGCTCCAAGCTCAGGCATATTACTCATGATTGTGCAGATCTCATTGGTTACGAGCGCAACTCGCCTTTGCCGTTCTCTACGCAACAGGGTGCACCGTATAGCTCAACGAGTGCTTTCGAATTACTACAACTGGAGCTCGACTACTTCTACTCTAACTATACCGACATTAATCACTGCATCCCCTCCAACGAGACTCTTCATCTTGAAGCTTGCTGCATCGTCTTCGGCGCAGAGATGAACTACAAACACCTCTCAACAGCAACATCTTGGCTTCGTGATCTTATCATGAGTTCACAAGATATAGTCAACAGAGCACGAATGACGCCTATGAAGAGTGCAGCTAGGTCTCGATTCTCGGAGCTGAAAATCCATAGCAAGAAAGATATCTTCGAGGACTGCAAGCTTGAGACGTCGCTAAGGCAGTATGTTGATATGCTGCAGTTGTTGAACCTGGAGATTGGAGATGCCGAGTTGCAGAAGGAGGCCTGTTCAATCATCAGCCATATGCCTGATGTTTCGCCCATGTTTAGTCAGTTGTTGATTGGTTTGGTGTATGGTTCAACAGCTTGGTTGGCCCAATTTCGAGAGAGGGTAGGACTACCGCCGTCTGCAGTTGTTTCATCAAACACGCCAGAAGGCTTCGTCCCTCTACTTTCTTCCGGCGGTCTTCCTACGATATCCAGTAATGACCATGAGCATTGGAGTCCACCGAGCGGTCCTGACTCTCCAGCGATATCTCTAGGAAAGAAGATCGTGTCACTGAACGACGGCAACATGTATAGAGGCCTGACCAGAGACTTGACACGCTACGTCGCGAGGACCATTTCGCCTATGAATCCGACAAGCCACATCCCAACTGACGAAGAACTCCAATACCAAGCACGATGGATCATGTATGACAGGTATGAACCACGGTCTCCGGAGGTAAATAAATATTCACTGACTTTGTTTCCAGCCACGACGTATGGAATCAGACACCAGCCGATAATCTAGATTGGCTTACCGAGTTCAAAAGAGACTCCGGCTATTTCTAGTTCTCGCCAAGATCGTTAGTTTCATCTTAGATAAAAACCAGTGTGGACACGAGGACTGATGCTTACTTTAAATCGCTCACACCTTGCCGGCCTTGCTTAGTGTCGAACCGAGAGACTGGATATGCCAAGCCGCATTCCCCGATGAATAAACCTCGCTTGACCTCGTTTAGCATGGTAGACCAAGCCAGCGGCCGACCCATGAAGTCAGTCCCACCGAGTCATGTAAAATTACTGGTCCGTATGAAGAGAATCCACCTGCAAATAAGCATATCTCCACGGCAAAATCTCTCGTGATGTTTCAAAACCAAGGGCCCTCCAAAACTCGGCAAGCAAACGTCAACGGGGACCGGTACTAGTAATGAAAAAAGGCCTCCATAATATGCTCACATTCACCCTCTCCCTTCAAACTCAAATCTGCCAAAATGTTACAGTGTCTTGGCAAAAACAAGTCTAGATTACCATCATCGGCTGAGGATCCACTCCGCACTAAACCATTCCTGACCCTACGCCGCCGAATTACGACGTTAGCTTCGGTAGTTCAGCCAAACTTTATTGGCGATGTCACTCTTTCAGGCTAGCAAGAGAAATTTTGCTTTGTTTATCTTATAAATCTGATAATCAGAGTGGAGAACATGAGGAGGAGTTAACTGATTGATAAGTCTGACCATTTCTCTCTTGTTTTGACTTTGGCTCCTCATCCCATCGTCGTTGTAATCTTGTTTGCTGATAAAAATGGCTGAAAAAGTTGGGTTTGGCGAAAGCCTTCGCAGTGAGTGTGCACTACGATGTGTTTGAGATACCTATGTACTGATGGTGATTAGCGTTCTTTCTGGGAGCGGCAGCAAAGTCGAAGGAGGAAAGACGTCTTGTCAGGAAATTAGGTTTGTTCATCCATAGCCGTGCGTATTTGCTGATGCTGACATTTAGCAGATTTCTTCATCATGGTAGGCGGCCAAAGAATTCAGACAGGTACATCGACAATACTGACAGAATCAGACATATTGTTGTCTCAGCTACTTCTTCAACTTCCTTGGTAAGATGAATCTTCATGATGCATCAGACCGCCCAACTGACCATTGATACTCAGACCGTGCGGCATTTGCAAACGCCTATGTAAGCTCAAGTATGACAATCTGTTGGCAGGCAGGGATACTGACAATCTAGGTCGCTGGTCTTCGCGAATCTCTCAACATGACTGGCCATGATTACAATACTGTCCTCTCTGTCACCACCGCAGGGTACGTCTCGTGGACCATGTCCAAAACGCCTACTTACCGTAATTAGAATGGCTATTGGCCAGCTTCCGCACGGCATCATCATCCAGAAGATCGCACCTCGAGTTTGGTTCCCATCCATGGTCGTCATCTGGGCTGGTCTGACTGTAGGCTAACTGCATATGTTCACTACCAAAATGGCCGACTGACATATTACAGATGGCTAGTGCCGCCGCCAAGACCGTTACTCAACTCTGTGTCATCAGGTTCTTCCTCGGTTTGGCCGAAGCTAGTACTTATGCCGGAACCATATACATCATCGGCGCATGGTATAAGCCTGAAGAGATCTCTAAGCGAACTGCCCTCTTCACTGCCTCGGGCCAAGTCGGTACCATGTTTGCTGGTGTCATGATGACAGCCATTCACAAGGGCATGAGAGGCATGTCCGGCCTCCAGGGATGGCAGTGGGTGTTCTTCATTGGTAAGTCGAATCATCCACAATGATGAGCTGGAACTAACATTTGTAGATGGCATCATCACCCTCCCCATTGCCCTGTTCGGCTTCCTTTACTTCCCTGATATTCCAGAAATCACCAAGGCAAAATACCTATCTCAAGATGAGAGGAAACTGGCAGTCTCCAGACTCCCCCCGATCAAGACCGATGGTCACAATATTATGCCCATATCTCTGATTAAGCGAGTCTTTCTTACTCCTATGTTGTATGTTCTCTTTGATGCGTTTCGTAACTTGATTCTGACTACTCCAACAGCTGGATCCTCTTCTTTTGGTCACCTGTTTGCGCCAGCGTCGAGGGATTCCCTTTTCAAAACACTTTCCTCCTCTGGCTCAAGTACTACAAGGACAAGTTCTCACAAACCCAGATTAACACTTACCCTCTCGGTGTGCAAGCTGTTGGTATCGCTGCGAATATGCTTGCAGCATGGCACATGGACGCAACCGGCCAGCGTGTTCCCATGGCCATCCTTGCCGTCCTTCTCCAAGTTGTTGTAGGAGCTATGCTTCTCGTGAGGAATCTGTCTGACGCTGGAGTCATGTTTGCCTTTTATCTCGCTGGATCAGCATACATGGTTAACCCCCTCATCTTTGGCTGGGCAAACATCATCCTGCAGCGGACAGGTGATGATGCCGTGCGCAGTGTGACGTTGTACTCAATGAATATCGGCTCCATGGTCCTTTGGACATTCTGGGGCATCATTTTCTACAGTGCTGCTGATGCGCCTTACTGGAAGAAGGGCGCTATCTCTCTTCTTGTTTGCTGCGGTGTCATGTTCTGTTACATCTGGCTGGTCCATTATGTAAGTCCATGTTTCTTAGTCCGCCATCTCACAACCGCTAATCAAGTATTCTTTAGCTCGACAAACTCACCATGAAGAAGTATGGTGACCGAACCGTAGAGGATCTCGAGGGGCCCGTCGAAGTGAGCGAATCTGACAAGGGCGATGCTACCAAGGTGTCAGAAAAGAACTTGACTTAATGAAGTCACTGTTGTCTGAGAGACATTAAAGTAAATCATAGCACAGGGAGGGTGTAAGATAACTTGGAATCATGGTTTATGCCGTATGCGAGTTAGTCCGTTGGATATAGACTGGGCATGGACATTCAGGTTATCATATAGCCTAGATAAGTCCAGATAAGTCCA
>JABSTL010000986.1:0-21384 GCA_013759095.1 Fusarium sp. NRRL 29148
GACCAGCGAATACCTGCTGTTATATGTACGTGTTTTTGCCAGTTGAGTTGTCTGGCAGTTATATGGAGTGAAAGATAAGACTGTGCATCTTCATAAGATTAGACTTCCGCGGAAGACCATGAGGTCATGTTCCAATAGTATTTGATGTACACAGGGTTATGTTATGCAGCTTGGATAGGTTCTGATCAAAAGCTGTTTACCCCTTGAGACAAGATATAGGGGTGATTAAACAGGAGACAACAAGTCAGACTTGGCAAACCCCAGCACTAGTATAAGAAACCTCATTTGGTTATTCGAACTTGGAGCCCACTTGCTACTACATGGTAGAACATCCGTTTCAACTATCTGCTTATTAGTTGGGTAATTTAGCAATAATCGCCTAGTTTGTCCTGCACCTAGAGAAATTGAAGACACTGGCCCTATTTGCTTACAAAGTATTTTTACGGATGGTCTTATAAAGAGCATCTCAGACTTCATCTCACGTCTTAACAGCAGTAACGTCGCAGCTTGCCATTTATCTTTCGGCGGGTTGGTTCGCATGGGTAGGTAGTTAACTCCGTTAACGTTGAGGGAATATGAGAAAACAAAAGTGCCAAATGACACATAGTAGCACCACGGAAATAGCACTGCTCTTGAACAAGACACAAACAAACATAGGACCAATGCCTTTCTTGCCTTCTGTTAAGTCTATCTGAGGTGAAAGCCTTAACTATTATTGCCCTCGCGCCGATGCAAGAATTTGCAACCCCAATTTGTGAATACAGATCTGAGAAAATTCCCATCCAGACTGGCAGCAGGTTGATACTTGACTCAGTGCCAAGTTTTTGGGCCAACAACCTCTCTTATGTGGCGCATTCAGGGCTAATGCTCATTGACCTAGTCGATATGAATCCAGGCACCAGCAAGTTGCTTTCAGCCGCAACAATCATCCAATCTCACCGAGGTTTCTGGACCATTGCGCAGTTTAGCCATCGCTCAGCCCTTGACTGAAAGCTCGGGAGTCACCCGAGAGCCTCCATGATCCGTGGCCTCATTTTCAGGAAATTGGAAAAATCGACCTCTCCTTGTGGGAACATCGCCTCCGCCTCTGAGTGCCTGTTGGCGTGGCTCTAGACCTCGTATATGTACCCTTGAATGGCCACATTGAACCATGTTCTTTTGCCCATTTGCATTGAATGCTGGTGTGCATGTGGTCCAAGTGTCTTATTTGTGGCATATGTGCTTGCCATATGGTTCCATACTGTGCATGGGCCTTGGACCTCCAGTGAGACTGGTCATCACATGCTCAAATGAGCGTCGTTCCATTTTCATAAAGATCAATCTCTTGGAGCAAGCATTATCACATACTCTCTCGTGCTGTGCCCGAATTGGATCATATCCTTATCCCTGAGCTCCAGATATCTGCTATCTGGGATCTTGCTATCATTCAAAACCGTTCCATTGGCACTTTCCAGATCGATGAGGTACGGCTTGACCTTGCCAATTTTGTCGCCAAACTCGTTCCTTTTCTCAACATAGCGAAATTGAATCACGGCGTGTTGCTTGCTGATGCTAGGATGCTCCGCTGGCAAGTCCACAACTGACATTTCTCGCCCGATGAGCCAGCAGCTCCTCGTGCTGAGCTCTATCGTGTCGACAATATCCTGGCCTTTGAAAACGAACAACTTCCATAAATCGCGTGGCGACGGCTTACGCGCCTCGGAGGGCTCGTGATACTTGAGCGTGATTGTCGTGCCGTCCGCCTGTGCCACTGAATTCGATACCGCCGCCAAGACGCCCGTGGATCCAAAGTTGGGCTTTTCTTTGGGTTTCTCGGGAGCCTCGCCGGTGGTAACGGCGAAAGAATCTGCCTGAGATGGCAAAGGGCCAGTGCGCCTCACAGGGCTTCGCTTTGCAACCTGTCTGTCGCCTTCCCCGTCATCATCGTCACGTCGTCGCCTTGAGGTCTTATCGTCTCGTGATCTCCGACTTCTGTGTTCGTGGTTTGTGTCTCGTTGACGGTCCCGGCTTCGTGACCTGCGCCGTGAAGTTTCTGGTGTCCGGGACCGTCTTCGCTCGCGTCGGTCGCGTGATCGACGTCGTTCTCGGCGTCCGGAGTCACGTTCTGTATATTTCGATCGACGATCTTCACTGGCTTCGTTGTCCTCGTCCTTGTAGCGCCTTCGGCTGGGCCTACTTCCTCGTTCTTCGTCCGACGCCATTGTGATAAGGTAAGGTACACGCAGTTGAAAAAAGATGCAGGGCAGCCAAGATGACGCAGCTGAGATGGGAGGCTAACTAGGATCTGCAAGCTGCAAGACAGCCATCAAAAAAAGTGGACTATAAAGTGCGTGGCTGGTACACTAACTGAGGTGGGCATAGAACCGTGGCTTAAGCACGTGGGATGCGCTTCCACATGCCATTTATGATAAAAGTTTGATAAATTTCCAACTGTCATATTAAAGATAAACTCAATGGATCTGCTCTATGCGTGCTACCTCTCTTTTCACTTGGGTAGGTAACGTAGGTTTATCATCGCTCATACGCCGCCATAGTACTCCAGTAAGCGCAGTTAGCTTCCTGCAAATCCCAAAAGAACCAAAAGAAATTGCCAAAAATCCCGCTGTGGATATCAAATCTCCTCTCCCAAAAAAAGAAAAAGCCCAAGAGTAGAGTCAAAATGTATCGTCAAGTCGTCATGAGGTGCGAAATCGCCAATCCTTAGGTGGCAGAAGAAATAGCCATGACAGTTATCCTGGAGCCATTGTCAAGATAGGCTTCAGCATTAGTGTTGAGGTCTTCAGCGCCTTTCCTGGAGACGGTAAGACGCTGCTCGTCTTCGTCCCACCAAACATCATCGCCGACCTCGGCGTTCCCTGGGACTAACAAAAGAATACCATTGTTGCTGCCAAGAGCAATTCTGCAAGAGGGGTCCTTCACAAAGGTCTCGAGAAAGGGGACGTCGTAGCCCTGCATCCCCCGTAACGGTCCCCCACTCTCCACAAAGTCTCTGATCAAATTGCTCCTCTCAAGACTCCAGAATTGACGGAAATCTTCTGGGCGTGAGAAGGCGTCAACGTTTGTGAGAAGCTCAAGCATGCCTGCCATGCCGTTGAGGACGGGGCTGAGAAAGTGGACAAAGGAGTTCAGGATCTCCTCGCGGGAGTATCTGGACTCTGTCTCTGTTCTTAAGGCTGGCGACATGGTATTCAAGAGAGTAAGAAGTCGTTCCTGGTTCGAGGGCAGCGGTGTTCGGATGTGATAGGCCATGGTGAGGAGAGAGACAAGAGAGAAGGTGGAAGACATGGAGGAGAGAGGGTCGGAGAGTGTGGCGATGCTATCAATGTAGATGGCCTTGCTTGGCTGGTTTGTGAGCATCTTGGAAGGATGCATGTTGCCGATCTGTCTGGTCTTGCGTCGATAGTATATAGGAGTTATATGGTAGAGTTTGCTGTATAGATATATGAGTTGGTCTTGTTGACGAGGTAGGCTGTGGTGTATATAGTAGTGTAGGTAGTAGGTGGGTAAGGCAAAGCAAGGAAGGTAAGGAGAAAGATGATGAGCCAGACAAATATCTAAGGACGCAGCTTCTGGAAGGACATACCAGACTATTTCAATGAAAGGCAAAGATCCATTCGACTAAGTTAGAGAGATTTAAAACAAAAGAAGCACCGACTCCCCCCTCCCTTCCCCCTTCCAGAGACGCCATCCCATCTCCGCTGGCTCCGTTTCCTGACCTGTGGTGTGTAAGTGACCTGAGGTGAGAAGCAGCCCAGCAGAGCAAAGTGGATGAGAACCCTTAGCGAGACCCTAGTCCCTGGATACCTTACCTTACCTTGAGACAACCTTAGGTGGTTGATTACCCAATAAAGTCACTCATGATAGCAAGGTGGTCGATTGACAGGGCTCCAGGCCCACCACGAGAGGAGCCTCTAGAGCCACGCATCGGGTAATTCCCAACTGGAACTGAGCTTGGTATGGCCAGTGGAGACAGCGCATCGCATTTCCTATGTCGCCGCCTGAAGATTAGCGGCAGCACGAGCACGAGCACAAGCACAAGCTCAGGTAGGTAGGTACTAGTTAACCTGGGTTTTGATCCAGGTCTAGTTACTCCGCACGTAGTAAACTTGCCCATGAAACTTGTTGAGAGTGCAACTTTCACATGGCAAAAGCTGTCTGCCCATCTCTTGTATGTGATGTCAGTTGAGATGAGAGGGTTCAACAAAGATGTTGTACCAGATACGGACGTCCCCTCGCCTTCCGTGTCATCATACTGTATGTACACCTAAAGATTCCCATACTCGAGCTGTTCCAAGTTTGTTGATATCAAATCAATCGAGCTTGTCCTATCCTGTCTCAGGTCCAACTTGGGAGGCATTCTTTTCTCGTCACTCGGGCCTTTTACTCCATCTGATCCCTTCTTGGCTGACTGCCTCTTCTGTCCCTCCATTATGGGATCGTCTCCCGTCCTTCCCGCGGCTTACGCGCTTCCAACCTTTTCAGGCCAGATAATAATTTTTTTTTATAATTTTTTTTTTTTTTGACATCCCATCAGAGCTTGCTCTGGAAACCCCCACCCATGTTTCTGCTCTGTGCCCTCCATCAATGCTTTGCGGGGAGGGAGGTGAGCGGAGCGGCTAAAGCAGTTCCATATCAGCCTCTACAGCGACTTGCCTTAGCCTGGACTCCTCATTGAGCCTAGAATTGAGAGTCTGGTGAAGCTACGCGGCCCCCCAGATTCTCTCATTCATTGGTGTAACCGCCTCATTTGATAAGCGCTGTAGATGCAATGCAGTATGTATATACGTACGTACGTGTCCCCGACTCTACCGAACATGACTTGCGGCGTAGTCTTCGGTCGAATTCACCAGTTCGGGTTCCGGTCTCTCTCACGTTATGCCATTTCCATATCAATCTTATCCGTCTCTGTCTCTGACTTTGTCTTTCTTTCCACATCTCGGATGCAACGCTCCGTTATGCCATGCTTGCGTCTCTCGTCACGTACGGTTTCATGGAATCGTCATTGGTTGGACAATCTGTGTTATCAAACACAACCCTGAATGCCCTCACCACAAGTCTCCTGACAACTGCGGCCCTTTTCCGGATAGCGAGCAAAAAACAGGTGATGAAATCTATACTTTTCGGTGTTACTCAGATTGCAAATTAGATCTCGTGTAGATTGCATGTTGATATTTGATCAGAATGTTACGTCTGCCGCAGAGCCTCAACTCTCATTCAGCCCTTTCTCATGTGAGTTGAAGCAATAGCCATGGATGTTGGCCCTTTTGATTACTGGAATTGGCTGCATAATCTATTGTATCGGTGCGTTACATTCCAACTCACTAGCCCTTTACAGAGTTGCTGAGCCCTGGAGCTGTTTGTAACACCTCCTCGCATCTCCTGACATCCATATCCTAACATTAGATCTCCGCTCAGACGCCTTCTTGGTTTGTTGTCGTGGATGACATACGAGTGCCGTGACTTTTCTTTCTCCTTTCTAGAATATCCTGACTCCGCGGGCCGATTTTTTGATAACTGGGTCTTCACTAATAAGTGCCCACTATGGAATGGAGGTTTGACTTTGCCCTGGCTTCCCTGGCTTCCCTGGCTACGGGATCTACTGCCCATGGCCGTTTCAACCATGAATACAATACAACAGAGGCGGCAATTATAAATAAACAAGTGTAATCTCTTTGCGTTTCCAACGCTTTGATACTATGGATAGATGAGAATTATGCTGGTATACAGGGTTATACTTCATCGCTGGTTATTCGATACTATTTCTGTTTAGCCATGGTTGCTCAACATCGTGCCCTCTATTATTAGGCCCTTGATACACGATCATGAAAGAATGTTTCTAGGTTGTTTGAAGATCTCGTAGATCAGTGAAACTCAAGCTTTCCTTGCACTTCATGTTTTAGTTTAAGCTTGTTCGCTGCATGCTGTGTTACTATTGTTAGTCTCTTCGCTTTGCAAGGTTGCCCTTCAGTTTCTAAGTCAGGGTCTTCAGCTAATACATTTTTCGACAATCAACAATGCATCTACAACAAAGCTTGACCACGTGTACTATTGTACTCGAAACACCAAAAAAAAAAGGGTCTCGCTGTTCACTGTTTCACCTAGTGGCTCAGGGTCAAGGTTGCAATGATGTCTATGCAGCAACGCCAGTTCATCTCTTCAAAACCTTTTAGGATACAGGGTACGATACGGTCCCTGTGAAGCACTACAGGATGAAGCTGGCCACTGCCACCGAATGACTCAACCGGCGGGGGCTTACTGGGCACAATACTATCAGGAAAGACTACGGCTTTCAAGTATTCAGACAGCTCCTCCAGCTTCCAAATCATTCCGTAAAATTCTCCATTAGCTAAGGCAGTGAACAGCGAGAAGAATTAATATGTAAATAGGCGATCTCCCACAGTGAAAGACAGTGATGGAAATCAATTACGTCACGGAACAAACTACCTACCTTATTCTCTGCACCGACGGTAGCACCTAACTACAAGTACAGCATACAACACCCAGACTACGATGTCGACCATCAGTAACAACCCTGAAAACTACGCCCTCTTTCGAGATTGTCTGTCTATTACTCTCCTTCAGCCCGCCCCTTCGGCCCCGGACCCGCCCAAGCGCCGTCGGCGTGGTAAGAACACCAGGGCTCCGCTCGTTGCATCCACCCCGGCCCCGGACCCGGAGAAAGATGCCGACGAACTTGCTGAATTTGTCGATTATCTCGCTACTGAGATCTTTGGTAACCTTCCAGAGGAGCTGCAAGATCTCGAGTATCGGACATGGCGAGAGGACGAAGCGTTGCAGGAGCAGTACTCTCTCCCACTCACGAAAGACAGCCTTTTGTTGTTAAACCTGCCACCATCTGTTATCGAGACCCTCACAACTTACAACCTTATCTCTGCCGATCCCTATGTTGATTCACATCTTCCGTCCTCCCAAGAGTCATTCCTCCTTCCCATTCTCACCTCGTACATAACTCCTCTCATCGAGCCACCTCCCGCTACGCGTTCAACTCGTGCTGACGCGTGTGAGCTATGTGCCCGATCCTGGGTTCCTCTGTCCTACCATCACCTCATCCCACGGTTCGTCCATGAAAAGGCCGTTAAGCGAGGATGGCACCGTAAAGAAGATCTGCAGAACGTGGCGTGGCTGTGTGGTGCCTGTCATCGCTTTGTTCATCACTTCAAAACGCACGAGGAGCTGGCACGGGACTACTACACTGTTGACCTGTTGCTGGATGAGGAGGAGGTTCAAAGATGGGCTCACTGGGTTGGTAGGTTGAGGTGGAAAGGGAGGTAGTTCAAGCAGTGACTTTGACGAGTAACGAGAAGAAAGGGTTATTGCATCATGCAAAGCATTCCATATAGTGATATTCCATGAATTTTATGGGCTTGCTCAATAATTGTTGGAACATAGTATCAACCCTGAACCTTTCTTGCCTTGTGCTGAGCAGCTTTGCCTTAAGCTAACGACGATAAGGAACCCACTGACAATATCTTGTGCAACTACATGAAACTTATGAGCTTGTCTAAGGATGGATCAGTAGCAGTTGAGGTATAGACCATCTCGGCATATATTGGCCTTGTACTCACATCCTTCCATCACGACCCACCAAATATCTACTCATTATCTGCTTATCTGTTGAGACGCCATGGCAATGGTTGAGAAGCTGCGGGTGAGTGAGATAAGAATCGAGTAATTCTGTTGAGGCGTTTCTGTCGTGACAACTCACCGAGTCCAGGCTAGGTGTGCAACCTGAATCTAACATAGTCGCATAATGCAGCGAGGAAGACAACAAAGATTGCCTTAAAGCAAGTAACCCAGGTGAAAGCAGCCTTTGTGGTAAATATAAAAAAAATGTGTCTTGAAGCTTTCCTACCTTATTGTGTCAATATCGGTTAAATTAACACGAAGTGTCTATCTGTTTGTCCAATAAAATAGTCATGACACGCGCGACACTGTCTCAATTAATCATGGTCCTCCTCGGTCAAACCTGGACAACCCTCCATCTCAGCATCAGGATAGACCATTTTGCACCAGAAACAATACCGGTGCTTCTCTCTTAGATACTCCAAAACGCTCTTCAACCGCTCCCCAATCTCTAGCTCATTGAACTGGTCCAGCTCCTCGTCTTCTTCGTCGAGATCTTCGGCCGTAGCATACACGGTGTGTCCCTTCCCGAGTGCCCTTTTGTCGTCTGCATCTTCCTGGTCGTCTTCGTATGTTGGTAGTCGCGATAGTGATTGCTCAAGATCGTAGCGCATACGACGGTCGCGTTCTACTTCTTCTCTGTGTCTGACTAGTCCGCGATAAATAATCGGTATTGACTTGAGAGGGAGGGATGATATCGGTCTTGACTTTGCCTTTTCATTTTCAGAATCTGGCAGTGAAGCACCAGGACCATAAACTTCTGTCTTTTCATCGTCCATCCTCTCCGCCGTGCGCTGGGCTGCAAAGAACTGCTTCTCAAGCCTTGCATCCTCGCGCTCTTTTCTCACTCGCCCGCGATACTCGTCTGGGTCCATTTTAATAGCCTTGATGTCCCTCTCTTCAGCTGCTTCTCTGACTTTTCGTTTCCTTTCATTATCCAACCCAATACCTCCACGGTCGTCCTTCACGCTGACCTTGATAGGCTCTGTGCGCCCAGGAGCAGCCCCATCTTCTGTCTTCTTTCCTAGGCCACCGCCTGTGAACCCCATCTTGGCCATCATGGCGAGTCCTTTGCTCTTTTTCGCCTTGGCATCGTCAAGCATTGAGGTTGAGAGAGCCTTTTCACGTGCGGCTTCTTCTTCCTCTGCGATTTGATCTTTCGACTTGATGATACCACGTGCTCGCGATTCACGCTTCAATCGCTGTGTCCGCTGTATGGATGTCTCTTTTACAGGTGTTGGGTCGTCAAAGGACATGTTCATGTAGTCATCCTCTTCTTCATCTTTTGCCCCTGCGCCGTTCTTGTGCTCATTGCTCATGCTTTTTGTTTGTGTATTTATGAACGGTTCGCTTTACAGTTGACAGCAAGGTTGAGGCGTAGTAGTATGATGATACTGCAAGATTTGATGTCGATAATGAAAGCGGTTCCGAGGATAAAGCAGTAGGGTCCACTAATTTCTACTCACGTCAGTGCTCTTGAAAGCCTTCAGAGAGCAAAACTCCGGACCTCTATGTCATGGAAGCCGTAAAAAGTTTTAGGGAACTCTAACATGTGTTTAGAAGGCCTCTAGAATGAAATGTTTTTGTTATTCAGGGTAAAGGTACCCCAAGGCACTCATCTCAGGTGGGCGTCTGCTATTGGTGTGTCTCTATCTACCCGGCTAGCGGCAACCTGACGTTGATAAGTATCCGCCAAGTTTAGACGCTTCAAGGCAATAGATATTGACTTCTCGGGCTAGATACTAATCGATTTACTTAGGGCCATATTTGTACGATTATCCTTGTCGTATTACAACGTCTGACCCATTTTGATGGAGACCTTTGAGCCTCAGGACTCTCTACAAATGTTTGTTTGAACGCTCTCTTAAAGCACACTATAAATGGACATACGAAAACATATATTGGTATCCTGAGCCTACACCTACGCCGTAGAATCCATTTACCTGTTCTTGGCCCTCTTTCTCGCAGACTTCTCTCGCTCGTATGCATTCGCCTCGCGACCCTCCTCGCTTTGAATTTCGGCAACAAGACGTTTGTACTTCTTCTCGTATGCCTCATCCTTTGCCTTCTTGATCCGTAACTTCTCGCGCGCCATGAAGTTGGCGTCCTTTCGCAGCTCCCGAAGAGCACCCTTGCGTTCCTTCTTGTGCTCCTTCTTGAGTTTGGCCAACTCTGCTCGCTCGCGATCGGGGTCGTAGTGCTTATCAGGATCGAATGTCTCCTCGAACTTGGGCACATAGGTTTTGATTGCCAGGGGGCGATGATGATGCAGCTCAACATTGCGGCGCGATAGTTGTGCAACCTTAAGCATGCGGTCGAATTTGACTTGCAACTTCTCGATTCTTTCATTGAAAGCAGTAGGTAATTGTGACCTGCAAGTTTTGCTACCGAGGTGCTTGAGTACGCTCGCAGTCTGTCCAAAGGTTTCAAGGAATGCACTCTTCCCAGTCCACGTATCTGCTGCAGTTTCTATAACTTGTGCTGTGGTATTGAGGATAGCGATCTTGCGGGCTATCGTTTCAGTCTTTTTGGCTTCTTGCTCGATGCAGTCTGAGAAGTTGAGTCTCCGTAGCTCTGACTTAGTCGCAGCTTCGGTGCGGATGCCCTCAGGAGCGACGTGAAGAGGAAAATTCCCTACCTTCTTGGAAGTGGCAACAGGGGCCAGAGCCAAGAGTGTATTCAGAGAGAAGTTGACAACTTCGGGCACGTAGCGCTTAGCAAGTTTCTGGTAACTGACAGCAAGAATGCCGAGATATGTACCAATAGCATAATGTGCCAGGTTTTGTGGTATTCTTTGGCCAAGGTATCGAGTGATGGTCAGCACAGCAGGAGTGACGACTTGGTGGAAGTGATCAGAGGTAGGGAAGATGGTGCCAATTGCAGAAAGCAAAACCAAGTCTCCAGTTCCTAGTGCTAAGGGTCGAGACTCTCCCATCTCCTCGAGATTCTTGCGGAACTGCTTACTGATCTCGATAGGGAACATCTTTGCCAGAGAGTGGATGTGTCGGACAATGCTTTCAAGCACCGTAAAAGGGGCAGAAGTGGCTGGGTCCCAGGGCAGACCGATGTAGTCAACTAAAGCAGTTGCAAAGTTGCCAAGCTTCTCCTTGTTCATACTGCTGAGCTTGGGATGATAGAGGGCACGAATCCTCTGAACAATTGTAGGGAAGGTCTTGGTTGGGTATGGTGCCAAAACGACTTGCAACTCGTCACAAGATTGAGGGCATTCAAAGGTGTAGGGGAGGCCTTGCTCGTCGCCTTTCTGAATCGCCGAGGCTTTTGTTGTCGAGTCGACATCGAAAACAGGATTTCGACTCTCTTCCTCATTAAGCAGGCCTTTGGTAAAGTCATCCTCCTCATCCTCGGCTTCCTCATCAGACACATCCTCCATGTCTGATTCATCCTCGCTGTCGAGTTCCAGGTCCGAGCCGCTAGCCACGAGATCGTCGTCGATGATGAAATCATCCTCATCGTCAAAGCCAAGCTCAGTGGCAGTAGGACGAGCTCGGATACCGCTGCCCAAGCCAAAGTCCTCCTCATCGTCCAGGTCCATAGCATCAAGCTCAGGTTTCTTGCCCTTGTTGTCGACTTCTTCATCCTCACTGTCACTGACTAACTCTCCTCTCATGCGCTTCTGGCGTTTGTCTTCGAGCTCCTGGAGTCTTGTAGACTCTTCTTCAGCCTTCTCCTCCTCGGTCTTGGTGCGGTCGGCAGGCTGTGCCCTCTTGTCCTGAGCCAATTTCTTTACTTGAAGATCGAAGTTCTTCTCGAAAGCGTCTCGGTCAACTCCAGCAATGGTGAGTTTTGAAGCTCCCTCGTTCTGAGGCTTGGCGCCTGGCCGGCTGTGGTGCAGCATGTACTGGATGTTTTGCAACTCCTTGTCGAGTTTCTCTCGGAGCTCTTCATCCTCCTCCTTTGCAGCTTGTCGCTCGTACTTGTAGTGTTTGGACTTGGCGATAACCTCCTCCATGACCTCCTTCTTCGTCTTTTTTCGTTCCGGTTCATCGTTCTCGCCATCACTACCCTGGGCTGCTAATGCACGAATACGCTTCAATCTCTGCTGTTCACGTACCGAGCCATCACTGTCGTAGTCCTCTTCGAGATCTTCTTCTTTGAAATCGTCCATATCGTCAAAAGAAAGAGATTTGCCCATGTGAGTCAAGCCTTCTGAAGCATCGTCGTCTTCCAAATCAAACATTGAGTTCTTCTTGTGACTTCTCTGTTTCTCTCGGGCAAATCGCTCAAGCATCTTATCTTCAGGGGCCATTGTCGGATCGTTTTCACCGAATCGACGATCAAGAATTCCACCAACCTTGTTGCGGCGTTGCATCTCGACCAGAAGGGTTTGCCGGCGCTTTGTGAATGTTAGTTGATTCTCCATGGAAGCCTAGTTTGTGATGATATCGAGGTCGGAATAGACTTCAATAGTTGATGTGAACAGATCGTGCCACCTCCACTGCCCTGATGGCGCCTCGCGAATAGCAGTTGGAACTTACCCTCTCCTCGCTGGCTGCTTTGGCCTGGCCGGGACGACCCTTGATGCTGCCAGCAGTCAACGTAGGCCGGTTACTCGTAACTTCGAATTTTGGGCCCTTGGCATGCTTGAGATCAAAAGGATTGAATTGTTCGCGAATCCCCTCCAAGACCACTCCGCGCTGAAGTCGTTTGTCATTTCGAGAGCGCTCATCCTGAGCATTGCGTCGTTTCTGCTTCTTCGACTGCTGAGGGCCGACAATTCCTTGCTCTTTGAGAGACGCCTTGAGGCGTTTGAGCTGGGAGCCGGCCATTGCGACTGATAATGCTGCTGATGCGAAAGCTGCACTGGTAGCAGCAACTTTCAGTTTTTTTGCGATAGAAAAAAAGTCTTATCGTTATCAAGTTTCATGTGGGGCCCGTATGCGAAGCTACGGGTAGTCTAACCTTATCTGAGCATGATGCAGCGGTGAGTCATGGCAGAATACCTTACGTCAGGAGTCCTGGGACATCTATGAAGAACTCATTTACCAATACTTCAGTAAAGCATGAACTCAATCAACAGACTCAATCAAGATGGGATGGGCTGGTAGCCTCCTAAGCTTTGCCCGGGATGAGAGGGTTGTTCTTGTCACCTTGGGCTTTGCCACCTTTGGTGTAGTGAGTACCGTCTTCACTGCCCTCACCATCATAAGAGACGACAACGAAATTCCGTCACCACAGCCAAAGACACAATACATCACTCAAGACACGGAAGACTCGTTGGAACTTGAAACTCTTGAGAAGCTATTAGATCATCCCAATTATTCCATAAGAGAAGTCGCGATCAAGATCCTTTGCGATCGGGCCGTGAACGATTCCGAGACAACTCACATATTGCTATTCGGCATCACTCGACCAGATTATGATGAGAGGATGCGGTGTCTTAGGGCTTTGGCCCTGCTTACTGGACAGACTATCGGTGAGTTTTGCAAATAGAGTCATAAGATACAGCTGACATTTTCAGGGCTGGATGGACTTTCAAAGTTGAACAATCCCAAAGCTTACTCGGCTCTTGTCCGTTCTCTGGAGCTGAGCCTGGATGATACCGAGCGACCGAACCTCACTGATAGCCATTGGGATGAGTATTACCTTCGCGACATGGCCGAGAGATTCTGCTTAATGTTCATCCTGGAGCTCGCCAATAAGTATGGTGCCAGCATGCTAGTCAAAGCACGCTTCGTCGAAAAGTGGTTAGCAAAGCAGGAATGGGGCGATACCCCGGAAGAAAGACGCCGAAGCTTCAGGGATTACATGGCACTCAAGACAAATAGGATTGTCGAGATTGTCGATCGAATCAAGGAATCAAGGCGAGGCCTCAGAGCTCTGGAAAGGGCAGGGCTCATGGACAAGGAGAATTCCAGAAGGAGAATTCGTGAACTCCCAGACCTGATCATGGAGATCGAAGACGAGACGGGAGACTTACCACTTGTCGAACAGCAAGTCACACGAACCAGGGAACATTCAGCCGAAGAGCAAAGGCTACGACGGCAACATCGAGAAGCGATGGTTCTCAATGATGGAACTCGACCACTGGCGCGCGAGGATATTATCGAGAGAGAACATACGTCTCCTTCATAGGATTTGTGAGAAAATGATACCCAGTATTAATATTACTACAACGCGTTTGAGAAAGACACCTGTGCCATTGAGTTGTTAACAGATGAGCCACGCCACGCGCTGTCGACTACACATCTACATCTTTCTTCAAGCGAGTAGAGTTCCCTTCTACTATCTAACACTCACTCTGCCTGTCTTTATACGACAGTATGTTGCCTTGCGTCACATGAACCGCCACATCGAAGAAAATTTACAATTCTGCAAAAGCTCCAACTCCGGTCTATGTCTTTTTCTGTCTCTCAGTCCTGGTCGTATCTTTGCAGTTCCGTTTTCACCCATCTACGACTGAGACTAGGGAAATGAAGCAAATAACCATTCATACCGTTTTAATCCCCTCTTCTAGTGTATCTCCAGGCCCTGTCTTGCTCTCCAGTCTGTCCAAACCTCTGCCCAGAAGTAGTCACAAGAGCATCTCCGAATTAAGCATTAAAAAAGTTGGCCTTCTCGGACACTAGTCTTGCAAGGTCGTCTGGATTAGTCGAAGATTCAGGTTCGTTAAGGGTCACCGCTTTGTGGATCATGCAAGGCGATCTCATCTCTCTCGTACACAGCGCTTCTCGTAAGGAATCAATGTACTCCTCGTCGAGGGGAGGCAGAATCTCATTGTTATCAACTGGCCTGCGAGCCAGTGGGTCAAGAGGCAAATTCGACATCATTTCGATCCGATTGTACCAAAAGTCAAAATCACCCACCTTTCCTAAGAATAACAAGAAAACTCTCAACACGTTCGGATCCATCTTACCAAATGCCAGGCACTGCAGTACTGTGGGCACAAAATTCTGCCATGCTTGTGGCGAAGCTAGATCAGCAAACTGGAATAGAGAAACCATCAACTGACTCCACCGAAGAATCAGCTCAGGATCCAGAGTACCTTCGAGGTAGCGGAACTCAACTGTCCCTTTACACTCATCTTCCGAGCCTTCGCCAAAGTCATCAATGGAATGGCACTTGGAAAGACCTAAGCAAGACTTTGAGCCCATGCTAGGAGTTATAAGCAGCTTGAGCCGTTGTAGAGTTTCGGCCGTCCATAGCTTCTTCAGAACACCCAAGGTACGGCGGTCGACGGCCTTGTCGACGGGAATGTACTGTTCGGAGTCAGCTGGAACATTCATTTCCGGCCACTGATCGGTACATAGAGGTTCTAGTAATGATGCTAGACTCGGTGTGTACCTTGACTTCCTTCTTCCAGGGCAACAAAGGAGGTAAACCATGTTCTCCGCCAAATACATGAGGACACAAACCTTGCGCACGAGGTGTAATAGCATGGGCCCAGTGCCTTTGCTCACATGGATGTGGAAGCCACATGATTTGCCCACTGTCAATCTGAAGTTGTTTCGCAGGATGAAGACCATATCCAGTACCTCTTCCCAGCACTCGGGCGTATTTCTAAGAACGGGACTGATGATCTCCAAACAATTCAGCTGCTTGTCTCCTCCCCACTCAGACATTTGGCGTAGCGATACATCGGTTCTAATGGTCCACGTCTGATATTGGGGGTCAAAATCGTCAACAGGCACCATCCCGTGACAGAAGAGCTTGCTCTCCCAGGACTTCTGGTCGAAATACTCGTCCCAAACCAGAGTCAACGGCCCTTTAGAACCGATGATTTCTTTCATTAAAGCAACTCTGTTGGAAAATCGCTCGATACGGCTGAGCTCCCTGCCATCATTGGGATGAGGGTCGGGCCAGCCCTGCATGTACAATTCGAGCTCGATACCAAAATAGTAGCTCTCGTTTTTTGCGTACTTTTGTAAGTCTTCTTCGCTATCGGTTAGGAGACTAGATCTTTGAAGATGCGACGCAGACAGATGTCTCGAAGACAAATTTGGAATCACAGTGGGCTCCTCAGGGGGCGCAGCACTTGCGACAGGATGCCAATATCTCAGATCTGGCACTTGAAATGTTTTGGTTGTGGCTGGAAACATTCGGACAGTTTCCCAAGGTCTTTCTCCTTGAGAAAGTCGTGAATCGTGAAGCAATCTCTCAGATTGGGATATGATTCGTAAAAGAAGGTACCAGATTTGTTTAGACAGTGTTGAGTCAGCCTTACGCATAGAATAGCCCAGAGAGATGTCTCCAGCATATCCAGTGTTCCACAATGTTGACTGAATTCAATAGCAACAGTCGTCTTGTTCTCCAGGAAACAATAAGCAGGGCTCGCATTGGGGTAGTGTCCTTCCTCACCATAAATTGCTATATCCATGAGATGTAGCAAATCTTGGACGGATGCAGCATCCAGAATTCTGTGGATGCTGTGGCGATACTTCGGCCCCCCCAGATCTCCCAGATGGGGTAAAAGCTCCTGTGGTTTCCGGTCAGGCGAAAGGCGATTATTCCAGGGATCCTCAACCTGGACTGCGGACAGCATCTCAGCCTGGATATCAATGGCACCGTCCCTAGCAAGATTAGTATACTGTAGCCCTGGTGAATAGAGTGAGTTAGGTCCACAGTGAGCAGGATGAAAATCACTCAACAGCGGGTCTACCAGCCAAAGCATGGATACGATGGCCTTCATCGAGCTCAGGCTCACGAGATGCTTCGGTATAGACACTTTGACCACCAGGCGTGTCTCTGCATTGGGAACAGTGAGGAACCTCTTGTTCATGATGTCCATGATTGTCTTGGAGTCTGTTCCTGGAATAAAAGTTTCGGGACGGAAAAGAGGAGGTTTCAACCTCAGACCGACCCATGCATACTCTTTACATTGATCTTCGTTGATCAATCCATCGCATTCCACTGTCCAGGACTGAAGTTCATTCTTGACCTTTAAGCCTCTCCGAGGGTTGGCCGTTGTGAGATTACTGGCATGTAGCGCCATCTCTAACTGATCGATAGCCCATTGTGCTCGAAGAAGGTGCTCTGGAGACTGGTAGCGGTAATCTTTTGAATTACTTGGGAACCTGTCATAGCCAGTAGGGGGAAAAGGTAGTGGTCTGCATGGATGTTTAGGGTACTCGCCATGCCTAATATCAACTCCGTCATCTGGATTATGGCAAACTGCAAGGAGAAATCCAAGTTGCACTTGGAAGGTTATGGAAGCCATGGCAACCTCTAAGAAATAATCTCGGACTCCTTCTGAAAGTACCTTGCTATGTATAATTTGTTCGATGAAGGAATCCGTTGTCGTATCTCTTCGCATTTATCTTGCAGAGCTAGGTACACAACAGGGCTTTCAGGGAAATGATGATGAAATGGGAATAAATGAGCTATATAGTCGCAGCAGCAAGTCCAGGGCAATCTTAAAAATGTTCTTGTTTCTCACAAACAGCAGCAGTGATCTGCCACCTGTTCTCCGGTCACACCCAGAACATGATGTTTTCGTTGAACAGTGGCTGTTTGTTCTCGGCGGATCTAAAGCCCAAACTGGGTTTTTGGGCACTGACAAAGATATTGTGGGTTGTCACATTGAAGGATTCGACAAGTGTCAACGCGTATTATCATTAGGTCAATATGCCACTCCATTGTATTGAAGGCCGGCCTCACCCAGTGCGGATGCGTCTGGGCCTAATCTACTCTTTTGTCTTCTCATCTGTGGCGTTCTTGAGTTTCTGCAGAGGCTCCAGGTCAAATATCTCATCTGAGTTCAGGGGATTTCGACTCTCAGTGACTTCGCCGAATAGGAAGGCATTCTTCTCACGGCTTGCGCTGTTCGACACCTTCTTCTTATGCTGGGGCGGTGGTGACTTGTTAGACGCTGGAGACGCTTTTGAAGACCCCGACTCGTCTGGCTCCAGCATCCAGGAGAAAGACGATTGCGCCAGTGTTGAACGGGTAGGCACGGGAGCTGGCCTTGACGGAGCCAATGAGTTTGCAGATCTACCATCGTCGTGCGGGACTATGTCTATATGATCAGAGCTAGGAGGGCGTGCTGATACGCTCTCGGGGGATTTCTTTGATTCGGATATCTGAAGAGCCGAGATATCAACCTCCGTAGCTGCCACTGACATAGGCTCAGGCTGAACAATAGTTGTTTCAGCTACAGCCACTTCTTGTGGTTTGTCCTCGGGTGGTGAAGATTGTAACACCGGAACCACCATAGAAGAGTCGTCCAAGTAAATCTTAACAAACTGCACCTTGGCCGCCGCAATCTCGATGAGCTCCAGGCTTTTAGTCTTGTCGTCGAGATTTGAGGCAGATATAGCTTTGAGGTTATCAACCGTCTCGTCAAGCATTGCGGCAAGTTGCTGATTCCGCCTCTCCAATGCTACCAGGCTCCGGGCTGATTCTTGGTTGTCAACCAGGGGTTGCGGAGATCTAGGTACAGATCTAGCCTCGTTGATATTTCGCTTGATCTCTCCCATAGCATCTCGTACGGCTTG
Organism: Fusarium sp. NRRL 29148; assembly: GCA_013759095.1. Classification (NCBI taxonomy): domain Eukaryota; kingdom Fungi; phylum Ascomycota; class Sordariomycetes; order Hypocreales; family Nectriaceae; genus Fusarium; species Fusarium sp. NRRL 29148. Next base: position 18,096 of record JABSTL010000986.1, read on the forward strand.
ATTGATACCCAGCTTTTCGCCTCTTTCGTAAACTCCTTTGGCTCCTTTGGCGGCTCCCTGAAACAGAGCCTCCATGCCACCCTGTTGTTGCAGGAAGCGCGATGGGGATGATATTTGTGGCCTTGGGCCTGGTACCCTATGCTTAAAGGAGTTGAAACCACGAAAGCTCGGAGTGCCTGCTCGCGAGGTCTGTGGCGAAGAAGATAACGTTGGCATCTTTCCAGTGTATTTCATAATCAGTGATGATCCTCCAGATGGTGAGAGATGGTCCCTCAGGTACAGAGCATCATCAACAAATGTATGAGGGCCATGAGCTCCTGATGGAGGAGGGTATTTGAGGAGTAGTTGAAGGCAAACAGAATAATCGGCCTCTAATACTAAAAAGGGCGTTAGCCAAGGAGCATACTTTCTTTGCCTAGGTAACTTACAATCCCACCGAATTCTAATCAGCATAGCAACACAAATGAGATCGATGAGTTCCAGAGTTGGATCGACAGCAAAGATAGTATCCCAGAGTACCAAAAACTGCTCAAAGGGGAACTCTCTGCTGAAGAGTAACCGAATCCACCGACTAGGTATTCTGACGTCAGTGACAACGTTAGGATAGGCGCATGGGTTAATACCTACATGAGAAAGATTTGTGGTAGGATTTCAATGTTGGTTAGATGAGTAGCCAGTTCCGGGTCAACTTTCTGTAGGCAGACTTCGTGGATGAATTTGCTTCGTTCAACAATCGCCGAGCTTTGTTCTGCGAATTGGGGGGGTCGCAGAGAACTTCCTGGTACTGGAATAACATCCTTGACTTCGTAAAACGATTGGGCGCGTTCCATAAGTTTTGAAAACAGGACAAAGGCGTCATGCTCGATGAAAGAGTGGTCGAGAGTTTTGATAAGAGCATCATCCAGAGGAATCTCTTCTGGTAAAGTCGTTGGATCCACGGCATCCTGCTCAATGACATGTAGAATAGGCGCAAGCAGCTCATGCATACCCTGCCGGTAGCCGCCTCGCTCCGGATTTAGTTTACAATACATAAACAGGATATCCAAGATGATTGACTGGGTCTGGTCTTCATGGTATGAAGCTTCATCGGGGAGTCGCTGAACGTCTTGCAGGATCTCAGCACGGACAACCTCATCTTGACGAATCGTATTCCACGGAGACTTTTTTATATTATATAAATCAGTTAATTGGTTACGTTCCAGTTTGGCCGGCCTTACACTAGGGTCCTCTGTCAGAGGATCGATGTTCAGCTCTGCAAGAGCTTCTGGGTGTTTTATATACTTGAGGAAGTGATTCCGTTTCTCAGCGTAGAGCTTTCTTTCATCGTCCAGAACTTGAGACCAGCTCAGTCCTTCAGCAGCAGTAGAAAGAAGAAAAGTCTTGAAAGGTTCAGTTGTGGATGTCATGTCAAGCCAAAGGGCACAAGTGAACCTACCTTCCAACAAAGAGAACGACATCCTGATATGCATGGGCTTGCGGGACCATTATACCGAACAGCACGTCGAAGATCACCAAGGTGCGCACCTTGCGATTGTGTCTCACGCCATCTCGAACTACGTAGGGGGTGCTCTGGTCAGTGGAAGTATTATTTGTTGTCGCTAACGGGCGCAACATACAGGGACTCTTGGAGGGGTCTCATGATGCCTGACTGCACCAAAGAAGAGCATAAGGGCAGTTTACCGGCTTTGCAGACAAGGCCTGAACTGAGAGTAACGACGTTGCGTGTAGACCACGGCACTGTAAGGTCGATGGCTGAGGATGGACAGAAACCTTGATTTAACGTTAACGTAGTTGAGGTACCAGCTAACTAACTAACGTGTCGGCTCTTCAGGTTCAAATGGGTTTTCGCCTCAATAGCTTGGCCCCACTTTCTCACTACCTGGGTAGGTATCTCAGGTTGCCCTGGACTGCTTATACTGGACTCCGCTGCGCCGCCCGGCCCTCAGATTGCGGTACTGCCCCAATGACCCCAGGACGTTGGGTAGCTCAGGGGCTGACCGCAAAACAAATAGCATCATGTCACCACCACCTCCCACTAACCTGAGGTTACCAATCTTCGAATTCACGACGCCGCTCAGCTCCCCTCTTTGACGCCTCTCTTTAAGCCTCATCGCTGCCCTTATAAAGCCCATCTTGCGACACGTGCTCTCGAAGTAATGCGTTATTAGGTGATGCACTATGTCTGCGGATCTTTTTGCCGAGTTCAATAGTCTTGCAAATAACTCAACGCCTGCTTCAGGTCAGCAGCAACAGCAAGAGGCAGTTCCTTTTCAAGCTCAAGCTCAGCAACAACGGGAACCTCTTCAACGGGCAGCAACACAGGACCTCTTTGGTCTGTTAGGCGACACTAGCGAGGCCTCTGCTGTAAGATCCCAGCCATGGCCAGCCTTTGTATCCCAATCAACCGCGCATAGCGCCTGGGGTAGTGCTCCAGTACCGTCGAAGCCGGCGGAGACAAATGACGACGATGATGGATGGGGAGATTTTGAAGTCGCCGAGCCTTCACAACCTGCAGCAGTCAATGAGGCTCCGGTTCAGTCCCTGAGTCCTGCGCCGTTTTCCGCATCAGGTTGGGGTTCAACCGTAAATGCTCCCCCAAGCTCAGCAAACTCATCGTCAATACCATGGCCCAAGCCAGATCCAAGTTCAGCTGCAGCCGTAACCCGACGGGTGTCCGCAGTGAAACAGCAACCGCCAACCCGAGTTGTGAGAGCGTCAACCATGGATCTATTATCCAACAGTCTTGTCGACATAGGAGGGGCTTCGAAGCCCGTCAATGGCCCGAAAGCCCAGCCCTCTGGAACACAGTCACGGTTTACGCAGGAATGGAGACAGTCAACAGTTGGTCAGGAGCCGCCGCAGCGGATGAAGGCGAAACTCAAGCCTTCGGCGCAACAAGATCCCAGTGTATTGTTTGATGCTGAGGACTTTGAGCTTCAAGTTGCTGAAGGTGATGATGATGATGATGAGTTTGGAGACTTTGAAGGTGTCCCTCCTCCGGTGGCGACGAAAATAGCACCTGCAGTTACTGCCCAAGAACCACCACCAGCTGCTCCGTCAATGGATCTTCTTTCTTTAGATGAACCAGCTCCAGCTTCATCACAAACCACAAAAAAGCCACCGCCCGCTAAGCTTCTCGGGCCTCTTGCTTTTGGTGCCACTGCTACGAATTATCCCCAGGCACCAAAATCGCCCTCTTTCCAGGATCGTAATCCTTTCCCAGAATTGGCTATTAAAACACCTACTTTTGAAGAACCTAAACCTATTAAGAAACCCAAGGAAGAAACAC
>JABSTL010000989.1:0-14273 GCA_013759095.1 Fusarium sp. NRRL 29148
TCTATGAAAGTTGACCGATGGTGAATCTTGCTTCAGGTTTCATTGGCCTGCTCTGCTGAAGAGCCTTATGGGCAAACAAAAATCGGGATATTGTTGTTGACTAAGAAATTGAGTAACAATCAAACTGATTGTTCATTTAGTTTATTCAACGATATTCAATCATCTACGTTATATATAAACTTGTTTCTAAGCTTAAGCCAAGGTTCGCCCCATAGTTGTTGAGATGACTGTTCCGAAACGATCACGACATTGGATCCGCATATTGCTAATCGATGTCGCAAGCAACAAAGTCCATGGCAACGGGCCCTGATGTAACGATTCTTTAAAATTCCTGCATTTCCTCGGAGGATCGGCCAGTTTTGGGTCGGAAGCATGTCTCCTATTGACTGGTACAGGTAGTTTTCCCATTGATGTTACTCGCACAGAACCACTTGGTTATCGAAGCGATGGTGCACGTTGATCTCGCAATGGCTGACCCCCAGTTTATTCTTCGGGGCTCAAATCTGGCAGGGTTGCATTAAGAGTTGGAAGTTATTTAAGTAGCAGTGATGTGACCATATTTTCGCATTTTGTAGAGCCCTTGCGTGCTGCATTATCCAGACTTGTTCATTTGGAATGATTCCACTATGTCGCCTCATCAGCCTACAGTTGTCCCTTCGTCGGGAGTATCAGACTCTCCCTCTGACAATGGAAGTTTGAAGGGCAGAGACAAAGCCGAAAACGATGGATATCCCAGTGACTCCGTGCCTCCAACTGCCCCAGCCCTGGCTGCGCAGCAAGGGCAGCGCATGGAAGCGGCAATGGGAGATGCGATCCTGCGATTTTTGCGAATAAGAAAGCCTCGAAGGAACGAAATTTACGATCTCGACGCGGTAAGAACGAGAGAGAGAGAATTGTTTATGGAGAGGGATGCTTACTAGAAGAAAGGTCGCGACACAGCCTAGTATCTGGGACTCGCCCGACATCGAACGATACAAGGAACTTTATATCCACCCGCAGTGGGAGAACTGGTCGGCTTTTGATCCCAACTTTCGTTGGACATGGCGTGAAGAGAATGCCGTTCGCCACAAGGTTGACTGGAAGATCATGGTAGGAACAAATCCAGCTTCACAGTTGTATAGGAGACTAACCTTTGTAGGTTTGGATGTGCGTCATGTTTGCAGCGCTGAACATTGATAGGAACAACATCCAAAATGCTGTATCGGATAACATGCTTGATGATTTGGGCATCACACACGCAGACTATGTGAGTTCCTTCAACGGATGAAAGAGACAACACTAACGGAGTCAGAATATTGGACAAACCATTTCTCGAGTTGGCTTCCTTGTTGCCGAGTTACCTTCACAGCTGATCTCGAAGCGGTGAGTCCATCGACCATTGTACTTGATCTTGATACTGATCTTGCCGCAGAATTGGACCAGATATGTGGATTCCCATCCAACTTTGTATCTTCAGTCTTATCTCAGCGATGCAGTTCTTCCTGAAGGGCCGCGCATCATTCCTGGCCACAAGATACCTCATGTTAGTTCTCTGAGGAGAAGCAACCTAGGCTCTTGCTGATATTTCCAGTGCAACATTCCAAGGAGGCTTTATCCCGTAGGTCTCCTCGCCATATTGCGCCGAAACATACCTAAAGAAAAAATAACAGCGACACGATTCTCTACCTTAGCTACTGGTATACCGGCACAAGAGTATGTCTGAATACGATGGGAATCACGAGAAGGCTACTGACCTTCATAGCTTCCGATACGACTGGCTTGGTTCTGGATGTCTTCGCAACTCGGTAGGTATTAGACTCGGTGCTAAAAAAATGCACAATCTGACAAGTCACAGTCGATATCGGAGTTGGCTTTGCAGCTGTTGGTATGCTCTCGATGCGTGGAATGCTTGGATATGAAGGTTGGAGATGGCTCTTCCTCATTGAAGGAGCGTTCACTTGTAAGTTGATGTCTCGTCCGTGAGAATCGCTATGCTAACGGAGTCGCAGTCCTGATCGGCGTCGCATCCTTCTTCCTGATGCCGCAATCACCAGCGAGAACGAAGAGTTGGTGGAATCCGAAGGGCTACTTCACCGAGCATGAACAGAAGATCATCGTCAACTCTGGCAAGTCATTTATTCGCCTGTCGTGGTATGCACTGCTAACAGGCAATAGTTATCCGCGACGATCCTCAAAAGGGAGGCATGTACAACCGACAAGGTCTATCCATCCGGCAAATCTGGGAATGCACCAAAGATTACGATATGTGGCCGCTCTACGCTCTCGGTCTCCTCTTCGGCCTGCCAAAGTACCCCGTCAACCAGTATCTCACACTGTCCTTCCGTGGACTTGGCTTCAATGTCATCGAGACCAACCTTCTGTCCATACCATATATCGTCGGCTCTTGCATCACGATGCTTGGCATCACAGCGTTCAGTGAACTCGTCAATAACCGAAGTTTTGTCTCAATGGCAGAGGATGCTTGGTTGCTCCCATGCTTCGTCGCCTTGATTGCCCTGCCTGACCCAATCGGACCTTGGGCTTACTTTGCCATCTCGACCGTGCTTCTGTCTTTTCCATAGTGAGTGTCCTCCTACTCAACGGTGTACCTTTCACTGACAGCACCTAGCACTCATCCCATTCAAGTCGCATGGACAAGCAGGAATGCGGGGTCGGTGCAGAACAGAACAGTCTCAGCATCGTAAGGTTGCTCGCCTCCATCTCAGGTATGATTTCTGACAATGTACAGGCTTTATAATATGTGGGTGCAAGTCAGTGGAATGATCGGAGCAAACAGTAAGTCCCCATGGCCTCTTATGAGCTGAGTCACTGACATGTCGTAGTCTATCAGCCAAGCGACTCGCCGCGATACTTCAAAGCCAATACAGGTCTACTCGTCATTTGTGTATGGATGTGTGTAAGTATCGATCATCGCCTTTGTGAATCATGAAGCCAGGCTCACATCTTCACAGCTCGTTCAATATCCCGGAACATTCTTTTACTATCGGTGGAGGAACAACCAGAAGGCCAAGAAATGGGACTTGATGACCCCAGAGGAGCAGCATCATTACAGGACTACAACGACCGATAAGGGAAACAAGCGGTGAGCTTCCATTCGGCTGCGACAAAAATATTATAACTTGCTGATTTATATGCAGACTCGACTTTCGATTCGCGACTTAGCCTTGACAGCCGAGGCAGAAAGTCCTGGGTGAATGTGGACGCACGGATGTCGATAGCTCGGAGAATGAGCGATTGGCATGAGTGTGATTGCTTGTATTACATGTCACTGTTCTTTACTTTGATCCTTGATCAAGCCTGAGTCAGCGTGATACACACGTTTTAATCCATTACCACTCTAAGCCGTGTACCTTGTTGCCCAACCACTTAGAAACAAATCCTTCAGATTGACTTTGTTGCCATGTTACATCAATTGAAAAACACCGAAACTCAAACAATAACCGAATCACCAAACCCTCACTTCCATCTCGCAAACCTAACCCTCCTCACTCAATCTCCCCCCACCTTTCTCGGATCAAGGCACCCGCGTTTTTTTCCCAAGCTATCTCTCAATTCGTCCACCAGATCGTGCCTCGGCTTTTTTCCCTTGAATACTTGATCGTCGCAAGCGAGCCGAGGGTCGAAACGCGGGGTTGCAGTGCCCAAAGGAGCAAAGATTGGTTGCTACCCCACACGGATTTGCCATGGGAATTCATCATTTGATGGTGGAAGTAGCTTGGTCTACCCCGGATTTGCTCTTCAGCTTGCTCTAGGCCGGGGAAATGTGTTAAATAGCTCGTAATCGATCTGTAATTCTCCTCTCTCCATGCCTGATCTCCCTTGCATGACTGTGAAATCTGTTTGCTTTGTTCTCAAGTTTGTCTGATATCTCTATTCAATATGGCTCTTCATTCACGATGGTCTAAACCCATTCCAAAATGCTCCCTGCAGCAATGGGTTTTCGGTTCAGCCACCGAGCCCATGGAGGAGGGCGATAAGCCCATCCTCATCGATGCAGACCGCCCGGACACGCACTTCCTCACAAAGGAGCAATTCCGACTTCTCTCCAAACAAGTTGCCCTTGGTCTCATGAAAGCCGGTTTGCAACCAGGAAACAAAGTACTGATGTTTTCTTCCAACAACATTTACTTCCCATGCATATTCCTCGGCATCTTGATGACTGGTGCTATGTTCACTGGTGCTAATCCTGCCTTCACACCACGAGAGCTTGCGTATCAACTCAAAAACTCTGAGAGCACGCACATGTTTGTTGTTGCAAACCAACTACCTACCGCTTTAGAGGCTGCCGAGACAGTCGGACTTCCAAAGGAGAACATCTTCGTAATCGATCCGTCTGTGCTTCCACCTGTTGGAACAACGCCGATTGCACCCTCGATTACGAAGGATGGTCTTCGCATGTGGACTGATCTTGTAGTCGATAACCAAACACAAGCTAAGAGTTGGAAATGGACTGAGCCCGCAGACCCAGAAACAGCAGGGTGCTGCCTCAACTATAGCAGCGGCACAACAGGCGTTCCGAAAGGCGTTGAGATCACTCACACCTCATACGTTGCCAACGGCTTAGGTGTTGTCCTCATTTCAGATCTAGAGCCTGATCCCGAGCTTCAAAAGCGCACCAAGGGTCTCGCGTTCCTCCCCATGTATCACGCATACGCGCAAACATACTTCATCTCCATCTATCCCCATCTCAACGTTCCCGCATACATCATGCCCGCCTTTGACTTTGAGAAGATGCTACAGCACATTCAGCGCTTCCGCATCACAAGCCTTCTCTGTGTCCCTCCCATCCTTGTCTACCTGTCAAAGCATCCTCTCGTCAAGAAATACGACATCAGCAGTGTCGAGCGCCTCGGATCTGGCGCTGCACCTTTGAGTAAAGAAGTTGCCACGAGTGTTGAGAAGCTGTGGACTGATGGAAGCGTCAACGTCAAGCAAGGCTGGGGTATGACAGAGGTTACCTGCACCAGTATGACTTGGGACCCTCGGGTTGTGTGCGATCCTTCCGCGGTCGGAGAATTGGCGCCAAACTACTCAGCTAGGCTTATGCATTTGGATGGTAAGACACCAGTGACGAAGCCTGGTGAGCGGGGTGAACTTTGGGTCACGGGGCCTACGCTGATGAAAGGATATTGGAAGAATCCCAGTGCTACAGCTTCAACAATCCATGTTGATGAGAATGGTACGAGATGGTTGAAGACTGGAGACATCGCATTTGTCGAATCCTTCGAACCCGGAGCCATCTTCCATATCGTAGATCGAATCAAGGAGTTGATCAAAGTGAAAGGCAACCAAGTGGCACCTGCAGAACTGGAGGCTGTGCTTTTGGATCATCCCGAGATTGCAGACGCTGCGGTCGTCGGTGTTCCATATGAAGGCGATGAGGTCCCTCGCGCATATCTCGTCAAGGTCCCTGGATCGCAAATCACCGAGCAGCAGATCATTGACTGGATGGAGGCTAGAGTTGCCAAGTATAAGCGTCTCAAGGGCGGTGTGTCTTTCGTGGATATGATCCCTAAGAATCCAGTAAGTAATACATGCAAACTAGCTTTATGCCATGTCGCTAATCTTTTGTCATCAGTCCGGGAAGATCTTGAGACGAGAACTGAGGGAGAAGGCGAAGGAGGAGTTGGATCCCAACAGAGCACCCTCTTCACGACTCTAAGCAGAAGCCGTGGCTTAGTTCCAGTAAGTGCTGGATAGACATGCATATATCAAGGCAGCGGTTGGCGAATTGTGAGAGCATTGTGCCGTATTAGCGTAAATATATTCGTAATTTATGGTACTTGTACAGAAGCATACCAGTTTCTCTGTGATGAATTATCATTGTGGCCGAAAGTAGCTTGAACAGGTACCAATATGCCAACCTTGGTCCTGTATCCTGGCAATCAAACATCATTCCCTTCCAAATCTCTTCTGTTGTTGCAAAGCAGGCAAGTGAACTCAAACATATCAAAGGGAGATGACAAGCCCAATGCTCCAGACCTGTTCCACTAATGCGAAGTCGAACATATCCTTATCAACAGACGGCACAACATAAGTATGCTGAAGACTACAGCCAAAATAGTATCTGATTCCTTGCTCCATCACAAGATATAGACTTTCACTCATCAGTCGTGAGAATGCGTCTGGTAAGCTCTCAGTCCATGGGTACGTCTGCCTGCTGCCCATCCATCTGGGTGAGAAGTGCACGCTCCTCAATCTCCGCCCGAAGTTCTTCAAGCGACGAACCGTTGTCCTGGGCAAACTTGTCAAGAATTGCAATGGCCGAAGGACTAGTTCTGACCAAAAGTTGGAGAAACTCAGTGTTTCTGACAGTCATGCCGAGTTCCTCAGCAGCTGTCTTCTTCTCCTCGAGCTGGGGCCTCTCCATGTTCATGAACTCGAGAGCAGGGCGCGCAGCCTCTTCTGTCTGATTGCATGCCAAGTGAGCCGCACCAAGTTCCGCCTCAGCTTCTGCGAGATCCTTGGCTTTGGCGGCCAACTGAGCCACCATGTGTTGCTCCACGGCCTCGAAATTCTCGGCGACGGATGACAGACAGAATTTCTGCGAGTCGGCGAGGTTCTTGAGGCAGTTGTTGAGTGTTTCGCTATCCTTTCGAATGTTTTCGACCTTGGCCTCGGCCTGGAGGGAATATTCTTGTGCGGCTCGATATGCCTCGAGGCAGGACTGGTGAATCTCCAACTCATGGTTGATGTGGTGCTGATGAAGCTCCACATTGCCGAGGAGATTCTCGTGTTGCTGACGCAACTCTTGCACATGCATCTCCAGGTGATGATGAAAGATGTCGGTTGCCTGCACCCCCGCGGGGCGGTCATCATACTGCCATTCAATTAGCAAAGCCTTCGTAGTAGGCAAGGAGGGAGAGTTTACATTGCGCTGATCAGTCATCATGAGAGGTGTAGGAGCGGCTGGATGGATAGGCTGCAGAGATGATACCGTCTGGTAGCAGACACGCTTGTTTGATGGGCTGACGGATGTCACCGAGATAGAACGGTCTCGCTTGTTGGTGGGTGGATTAAGCATGGGAGAAGGTGTTGCAGGAACCTCCTCGGGTGAATGAGACGCAGCCGGAGTGATGGTGTTTTCGTTGTGAGTGACGGCGACGATACTATCAGCAGTGGCCTCATGCTCACGAGCGGCATCTGAGAGCTTCTGAGAACTGATGGCGACCAAGATATGTTCGAGCCCTCCTCGGGGGGAATGCTCGTCGACCGTGGCCTCATCGTCGTCATCCGTTGCTCCAATCTCGTGCTCATTTTGACGCTGAATAGTAGGGTTTGAAGTACTTCGAGTGCAGTTTGCGAGATTGCTTGCAACTAAGAAGCACTTGGCGGCTTTGATATCGCACGGACGAAGAACGTTATGCGGAGCACGGCGGGCTCTCTCATGGAGATCATCCCTGATGGCAGACACATTGCAAACCTTGTTGGCTTCTTCGAGTAGGTTGGCCAAGGCTCCCAACATATTGCGACTCTATTGCTTAGGTTGGACCTCGGCCAACCACTCCCAAGGCTTCTGGCCCACGACGGCTTCAATTCGTTGAATGAAGCGTCGAGTCATCGATCTATCTTTCTGGCTGCAAGTGACGTTCGGCGGCAACACAATCTCTTCAGGCTCAGCGGCCGGGATGGCAACTGGACCCGGAGAAGGCTGGGCTGGCGAGGCTGCTGCCTCTTCAGCGTGCACCATGACTGCGAAAAGTCTGAAAACTATACAAGGCGTGCAGCAGTGAACAGAATGTAAATGATGGAATGGAGTGAAGGTTGAGGTGTGAGGAAGAGAAAAGAAGAGCAGAGACATCAAAACAGAGCAGAAATCTCATGTGAGCAGTAGCGCGCTTGTGCAACGCACGCACGTGACTGCAGCCTCTTTCTTGATGCTGCGTAACATCACATCCTGTGTTTCATAGGCTTTGAGTCATCGAACTCATGAATAAATCCGTGCTTGCGTCGTGGTTTGAGGATTCCTGATTTCCAGCAGTGCCAGCCAGTGGTTGTTATGGATACCGCAATGTCCTTGACGAAAGGCAAACAGAAACTGGAAAATCAACATAAACAACAAACAGAGTGGGCTGTTCAGTTTCTGAAGCTGTTTGACGAGTTGAAGAACTCCTGGAAGTGGTAGTTTTTTGAGTGCAAAGTCTCAAATCCCATGCCACTTCTAAAGATGAGCTCAATCATCATGCTTCTGGGCGTGTGGAATTCGAGTATATCGAAGTAGCAAGGAGAAATGCATATTGAAGAAACAAATATTAATACTATTATGCGTGTGCACGTACAGATCCATTCATCTTTCGCGTATTCAAACCGGTGTGCTTTTCACAACACTTGAGAACATTTTGTACCTGTGGGCAAAGCATCTTTTCTTGGTAAATTTTGATCTTTCTACATGAGAGCGAACAAGAACATCATGGAAGCCCAGGCCATTCCGATAGCCGCGACTCCAGTGTTGAGAGAGTTGGCACCAGCAGTGGGAACAGGTGTAGCAGGGATAGGTGCTGGTGCAGTTGGAGTGACGACAGGAGGGGCAGTAGGAACCTGCACGTGTTAGCTTTTCCACCGAGTGTTCTCAAAGTATCTAGACTTACTACAGGCGGGGCGGGAACAACGGGTGCAGCGGATGTTGGCCCATGAGCCTTGGACTTGGAGTCAGCCGTGGCGCTCGGGACGGCGGTGATAGTGACACCAGCAGCCTCGCAGAGTCGAATGCCAGCAGAAATCGCAGCTGTTGATATCAGCTTATGCTCGAGTTACTTCGGCGAGAGTATCGAAACTTACCAGCCGCTTCACGAGGGCTGCAGCTGGTGCCGACGCAGCTGACGTAGGATTCGGCGAATCCTAGAGCTTTGCAGACGCAACCGGGGTCCTCAGAGCCGCACTTGCTATCTTGAATGGCCTTCAGGGCACATTTGTGCTGTTTGAAAATGTCAGTTCAGCCTTGAGAGTAGTGGTATGATTGGCTTACTGCGCACTCGGGAAGGACACCGCCGCCGCCGCCGCCTTGTCCTCCAGCCTGGGAAGTTGACTGCGCCAAGACAGACGAGGAGAGAAGGGCAGTAGTGAAAAGGAAGAAGGACTTCATTTTGAAACCGGTTGTAGGCTTGTTTTGACGTAAGTTGTGAAATGATATGAAGTCCGTGATGGTCTCGAGAGTGATAATGAGCGATAAGTGATCAGTCTTTCGTAGATATTCGCCAAGAAACATGGGGATGTCAAGTTATATAGGCGGCCACTTCTTCAGAAAGTCTAACTGTGGTAAGGTTAGGATTTTAAAGGAGGCTTCAGCTCCCAGGGCACAAAGGTAAAGGACAGAGCAACGAAGCTGGCATGAGCCACCACGCGAGCTCCGCCGTTTGGGAGGCTGGGAAGACTCCAGTACACACGTGCAACCCATTTTCCTATTCGTCCAGATATCAAACTCAAGCTCAGGGTTCAATGGTTGCAGCAGCTCAGATCGAGTGTGTAAAGTCTGGAGATATCCAGACCAATCGGGATGACCAGAGGACTGCCCGCGCAAAGGGACACCCGAAGAATGGATACAGCCTCAAAGCAAGTTGGCGAGCGACCGTCATACACCAGGTGAACAGAATATTTTCTTGTTTTTTATGGCATCAGTGGCTACAGGGAGCTGGCAATTGGTTGAGCTCAAGGTGAGCTGAAGCAGGGCAATGATTGCAGCACAATCCGCAGCACTCATTCTATGGTATTTCCATTGGTCAATTGCATCTTGATGGGTGCATCGTATTTCCGACGCCTTGGCGTTATAGTTCAAGCCTCAGCGACCTTATCTTGGTACCTTGTCAGCTTATCAGCCTTATGGTTCAAGAGCTTTCAGCTATCGATGGAGCTGACGCAGCGGCTACCAGGAGTTCTTCACTTTACTTATCACAAGATGCTGAGCTCGGGGAGAGCGTTGATGGCAATTGTCTCGCTTTGTTTCCTTGGGATGTCTATTGCGAGTTGTTTGTGCATCTTGAACTGAACTCAATTGAAATTGCAGGGTCAATGCCATTCATCATCACTTCATCCTCAGAGGGGTAAGCATCGATCGGCAGGGCGAGCTGCGGGTGGCTTGTCAAGCTTCGATTTGGCTTCGGCTATATCAAGTGGCGCCTTTTCTGACGGTTTAGCTTTTTCCATCTCTTTATCCTGGCATTTCTGTTGATATGGCTGTGCTCAATAATCTGGGGTAGCTCCAGCTACGAGCTATACTATGATCATGTCCGAGGACACATTATCCCATTTGTGTTTCTGTGTCATGTCGCTTGGAGAAAAGAGACCGAATAACTCTGTATCGGACTTGGTGCTAGACTTGAGTTGAGACGCACGTACTGGTGGCACTCATGCTGATACGTCTGTAGTGTAACGCGCGGCCTTCGATGACTCCTTGATAGCTCGTATCAAGCTGCAAGATGCTTAAGTTTAGAGTTACTCAACACGGATATCCCGGCAGATGGCCTTCATTTGCATGCGAGCTGCATGAGACTGAGTAGGTACCATGGCGATGACGGGCAGGAGTTTGATGTTGCGATACGCAAGCGAGGTAGCTACTGCACCAAAAACTTTGGCTTCTTACTGAAGCCGCGAGAGTTATTGATCGAAACACAAGGAAGGTCATTTGTGCAAAAAAGAAAAGAGTGTAAAAAGAAAGATTGCGGTTTATGTGGATCGAACACATGACCTTCAGATTACGATTCCCGAAGTTTGACTTCAGTCTGACGCTCTCCCAACTGAGCTAAACCCGCCAATCAACTAATTGATAGAAATTAAGCTTCTTATTTAGTCTATGGACTAAGCAATCATTGCAATCTTTTATTTCCCAGCTGAACGGGGTGAGAATCGTGTTCGAAGACTCAAATGAGAAAGAAGCCAGGCATCATTTTACCGGCGCTATTACATCTCTAAGTATTGGCTGTCAACTAGTTCAATAAGCGGTGACGTTGTCAGCATTCACGGCTCCGGCTCCAGAGATTTGTTTGGCAATTGCGTTTCCTCGTGGACAGTGCCAAAGCCTCATGTTCAATTTGTCCCCCAAGGTCATTATATGGCATGTCACCCTTTTGAATCGGGATCTCGCTCCTCTTACTCCGTCCTTTCCAGGCACTAAAGGCGACTCTTCGGGAAATTCTCGCTTGGTTGAGGTCATAGCTTAATTGAAGGATTCGAGAAATCCCCCTTCATCTTCCTTCGTCGCGTTAACATTCACTGTATTAAGGCAGCAGAAGCAACGTGTCTACTGCGTTGTGTTTCTCTTATATAGCCAAGCTTACTTCCATCTGATCAGCTACTACAATGACACCATGGTGATGCCTATGACCCTGTTGCACAAGGCTAAGCAGGGCAACCACGATCCTTAGCGTTTCATCGACGATAGCGGGTCGCCATGATTGGCACTCCAAGCATCTAATTTAACTCCCCCACTGACCGACCGAGCAAACAAGAAGAATTCACGGATATAAACAACGCCTTGTCAGCCCTTCACTCTTCATTCCCAGAGTCACATACAAGACAATCCCTCTTCAACCATGGCGTTCACCAAAGTCGCGTTGCTCTCTCTTCTTTCGCTGGTCGCGGCCAGGGACGCGCTCCAAAGCCCCACCGAAAGCCCTGTTCTCGGCCAAGTCACCCCACAGGGCTGCTTCAGTGCCCTCCCCAGTGAAGCCGATGGACGATCCGACACCTTCAACAGCGTCGGCTCATGTGCCGAATACTGTGAGGAACAGAAGAAGACGGTCGCGATACTGAAGGGTGTAGAGTGCATTTGCGCTGATATCTACCCTGCCAAATCTGCCAAGGTAGACGACGACAAGTGCGACACGCCTTGCCCTGGATACGCGAAAGATGCCTGTGGGGGAAAAGATGCCTACAGTGTTTTCAACCTGGGTGTGAATTTGTTGCCTGGCAATGAGGGTGACAAGAGATCGTCGGGCTCAACTGCTGAATTGAGGGGCTCGGCCAAAACTACTGTTGCGACGACTGCGACTGAAGTCTCTACCACCAACGCTGAGACGACTTCTGCGCCTACGACTGAGGCCGAAGAGACAGCATCCGTTACCAAGCCTGAAAAGGCTTCCGCGGCCGAAACGACAACGAGCGACAGCACTGCGGTGTCTACGCCCAGTGCATCTGCATCATCTGTCCCTGACAACGCGTCGCGCAGACTTAATAACCCCATTGGCAACTTGGTTGGACTTTTGCGACGCCTGCTATAATGTTAGACTGGCGATGGGGGATTGAGGGGTTGGTCTGTGGTGTATGGTATCAATTGAGGGACAGATTGCCCCAGGTCATAGGAGATCATAGAGTATTATGCCAATTCACACATGATAGACTTAGGCTCACGCATGAATTAATCATAAAACTTTGAGCTATTGAAACCTCTGATGATAGGGTCCCCGTTTATGGGGTGCCGATTGTACCTATGCTCCAGTGCATCTTCAATCACTGTAAATTGGGGGCCCAGCCTGTAAAGCGCGACTACCAATTGTCTAAGGCATCCGTGCCAGAACAGTCAGCACTTAAATCTCTCGGCACAAACAGTAATATCGTTGCGACAGTTATCTTCTTTCAGATCCCCGGTCATTATCTTATTCATGGCAGACTTGATAAATTGCTGCTGGTCAGAAGCGCCCTGGGATTGAATATGCTGTTGAGATGAAAAGTGGAAAGAGCCGCTATAATTTAGGGGATGGGGCGCTGTTTCTTAGCACGACCCCCGCTGTTTAACCACCACGAACAACTCTAGGCTGCAGCCCGGGCAGCGTCTAAAAAGGCTGACAGGTTTCACAAGTGTCACATTTTCGATCCTCCAATCTCAACGGTAGGGATACCAGTTTTCAGATCTCACGCATTTATCTCTGCAGCTAACAATATCGTATTCAAGTAGTCATATTCTCATAAACAAAGCGATTGGTATCCCAGCCCAAGCCCAAACAAGCTGGTTCTCATCTTACAATAACGAACGAAAAGCGCAGCTTCATTAACACGTCAAAACCGTCGATGCACCGTTCGGAACCTTGATAAAGTTCGGCGGTCCAGACAACTCCTCACCAGGGTGCTCTTTCTTCTCCTCTTCCAACGCCCATTCAATCGTCCTCGGCGTATCAGTAGTCCAAACAAGTCTCATGAATATCCCGGTATATTTCAGCTCAGAAGAGTGCGTCGAGACCCAGTACTCTACACCTCCAACCTTTCGGTGCAGTCCAAGACCACCTTTGGCACCGTAACATGTTTGAATACCGCCAGTATGACTCTCTTTAAGGCCGTGCAGCATCGCGAGTTTCTTTGTCTTGGGCTCTGATGCGAGGAATGCTTCGAGGGGTTTCGCGTCGAGTTGCACGCCGTGGGGAGAGTCTAGAATTGCTTCGTGAATTTCTTCGCCGTCAACGATATGGGACCAGATTATAGCAAAGACAAAATTTAGTTCGCTCTTGCCGAGGATCATAAGTGGTGTAAACCATCTTGGAACAGGGTCGCCTGGGTGTAGGTCTGGTGAGTTCCAAGTTGTCGCCGAGGAATCGAAGTTGTTGATGATCTTGATGGTCTTGAAGTGATTCCACGGCTCGATGATGGCAGCTCCAGGTGCTGTTGCTAGGACGGGGATCTCGGGAGGAAACGTCTTCAAGGTTTGTGGATGGAGATGATCGGAGTAAAAGAAACCAAGAAGGATAGCATCGAGTTGCCTTATTGACTCTTGGGTTTGAGCAGTTGCTGGCAAATGCGCAGAGGCAGCTTTCTCGATCTCGCGAATCAGATTCTCTAGGTCTTTAAACGTCGAAATACCCTCCTTTTCAACACGAGCAAGGTGTATGATCCATGGATGTCCAACATGGGCAGCTCCATTCAGCCATGGTTCAAAAGCAAGATGGTAGAAGACCTTCCCTGTGGCAGCCCTCTCCGCCTCAGGCCTAGGGAATGACATCAACCAGCTGTTATCGCCATTTAGAGAGGTGAGTATCGGCCGTAGCGGTTTGCGAGAGTCTGACAGTTGTTTTGTGACAGTTTCTGGCGGCGATTCGGCCATTTTGTAGTTCTATAGATGCACCAGTGAAGTTAAACATGTCGAAACAGGTCTAAGGTTGAGCTTAAGAAGTGGAGGAGTCGATGACGGCATGGGGCGAAAGGATCCTTAGCTCATTCCAGACAAAGCGATGGTGCAACGTCGTGACGCCCGCTCATCTGGGCTAGCTGGTGATCTACAGGGTATCGCGTCTTCATCTCACGGGTCCGTCCAACGCTCGCAATAACTCAATTCAAGCCGGCTTTTTGATTGG
>JABSTL010000990.1:0-13420 GCA_013759095.1 Fusarium sp. NRRL 29148
TCCCGTTTAATGGTGAGAACTAAATGCTAGTGATGTTATCATGTCTACTTGTTACTTGGTGAGCTTGGTGATGCTACCCGGGAGCGTATCATTCTATTTATTAAATAGAATACATATGTATTCGCTAACAAAGCCATTTGTCCCTTCAAAATAACTGGAAAAGCCAAAAATTCTGACTCACATATTTTACTCACGACAAATTTTTCTTTTTTACTTGATCATTTCCTGTTCATGAAGAATCCGAGCTCTCTGTTATAGAAGGTTTGCAAAATTGAGTGCGAGACTTCAAGCCAAGGGAGCAAGACTGAGGCCAGTAAACTGCTGCTTGGTGCAAGTGTATATAAAAGTGCTAACTTTACCCTAGGGACTTGATCCCAACGTTCCGAACATCTTTGACATATTGTTTCGAACATTGTCCACTCGAACGTGGCCGTTAGAGTAGCACAAAGTAGCGGGTCCAGTGAGAAGATCAACAGCAGCCGATAAGGGATTCCTGCCAATAGGATTACTTCCAGCGCGCTAGAGCTAGCTCCTCCAAGGTCTTGCACTAACACAACAAACCCCACCTCAAGCGTCAAGTCGTTCAATCACTACAAACTCCCCTCATCACTATCTTCAATTCTCTGCCTCATTTCTATTATAAAGAAGAACAGTCAGCACGATATTCAACCAAGATGCGGGTGCTAGGTCTTCTCGGCGGCACAACCTACAACGCGACCCTGCTCTATTACAAACAAATAAACGCCTACGTCCAAAACCGTCTCGGCGGCGGCCACTCCTCCAGACTCCTCCTCCACTCCTTCGACCACGCCGAACTCTTTAGTTTCTTCCAAGCAGGTAACTACAACGAAGTATCCCGCCAAATCTGCACCGCAGCCAAGAATCTCAGGTCTATCGGTGCAGAAGCCATTGTTCTCTGCGTCAACACTAATCATCGCTGGGCACACGATGTTGAAAAGGCAACCGGGCTTCCATTGTTGCATATCATGGACTTTACGGGTGATGCGATTGTTAAACAAGGGTTGAAGAAGGTTGCGTTGTTGGGGACAAGGATTAGTATGGAGCAGGACTTTTTGAAGGACAGGCTTGAGAGGAGATTTGGGGTTGAGGTTCTTGTTCCGAAGGGGGAGGAGATGAGGAGGAGGATGGATCGTGTGATTTTTGAAGAACTTTCGTGCAATAAGGTACTGCCTCAGTCAAGGGAATTTTATCTGCATCAGATCAAGGACTTGCATGAGAGGGGTGCTGAAGGGGTTATTTTGGGATGTACAGAGTTGCAGATGATACTGAAGCCTGGTGATGTCGATATGCCCATGTTTGATACCGTTAACTTGCATGCGACAGGAGTCGCCAAGTGGCAGCTGGAGGACTGACGGTATTCATGACTTTAGCATCTGAATTTCATACGGTGGAAGTCTGCAGCGAACTGAAAGGAAAGGTTGTTCTCATATTTATTCGTCATGCTTTCGGCCGTAATGTAGTCTACTCAAAAAAGTCCCTGCAACAGATTTTGCGCTAATAATCATCATGCCTAGATATCCTGGGTCCCTTATTTGCTAAGAATAGCAGACCAGTCGTACTTCTTAGCCCATTCCTCCCAGCTCGTCATGGGGCAGTCAATGCCAGCCTGTCAAGTCAGCAAACGTTCAAATCTGCAAGCATGGATTATAACATACCTCACGAATATCCTTCGCCTTCAAGAGTTTCATACCGCCATCGTACCCGGGATCAGAAGTATACGAAAACATGTATCCTGTCTCGATACCCGCATCGCGATCAGGAGTTGCGGCAGTCATCTCATCTGGTGTCACCTGGCGGTACTTGACGGGGACATTGTTGATGCGACCCCAGGTTTTGATCCACTCTGGCCATGTGCAGGTTGTGCCTTCAGCCATGTAAGCCTTACCAGAGGGCATCTGGTACACGGCGTAGGTGAAATTGCCTAGATCTCCCACTGGGTCGAGATGAGGAACGAGGGCGTCGGGGGAGGTAGTGAAAGACATTTCGAAGGTTCCATCAGGGAGCTACTTGTTATCAGTGCCAGCTCATATCAAGGGTGGACGAACATACCTTGTTCATATAAGAATCAGGCAGAATGTTGAAGCTCGTGAAAAAGTACCCCGTGTGAATGCACGACATCTTGGCCGCGAGCTCAGGATACTTCTCATCAACATACGCCGGAAAAACATCCGCCTTACCATCAAAATGATACAACTCCTTATACTTTCCTCCACTGCACTTCTCAGCCTGACTCAGCGTCGAGACCAAAAACCCATTATTATCCAGCGTATCAACAACCGTAGCAGCCGCATCGACAATATTCTTGCCCTGCTGCACCTCAACATTATACGCAAACTTTCGACACGATATACCCTCTTTCTCCGCCTGCTCCCGACAATCTGGTCGGAAAAATGGCTCCCAGTAGTTCGTCACGCTGAAGATGACGTTTGCTCCAGCAAAGGCACTCTTGAGAGTCGAGACGTCATTGAGATCAACAGCCACGACTTCGGCTCCCGCCGACGACAGGGCTTGGGCGGAGGGTGAGGCGGTGTTGCGGGTCAAGCCACGGACTTTGAAGCCCGCCTTGAGAAAGCGACGGGCGACGGAGCCGCCCTGGTTGCCTGTGGCGCCAACGACGCAGATGAGTTTATCGTTGGCCATTGCTTCTTGTTCGTTTGTCTTGTCTCTGTTGGTTCTGCAATGGAAAGAGGAGAAGCAGGAGAAGAAATTCGGTGAGGGTTATTTCCTTAGCCGACTTGGCTTAGTTGGTGCTGCTAGAGTCTAGGCCCCCCCCTAAAAGACGGAGATGCATTCCTAGATCGAGGTGACTAAACCCGATAGAGCCCATCCTTGCGTGTTTCCCCAATCGTACCACAGTCCTGGAATTCCCAGTTTTCTCTCTGTCTCTTCTCTTTCTCTCTTTGCTCCGTGTCTCCCGCGCGTTTCCCCACGTGGCTGAACCATCTTTCCCTCCCTCATACTCCGCTCCAAGCTTGACATGACTACGGTTTCACGTACCCAATAGTGCTTATTTGGGCCATCTCTGTCATCATGGGCTCTGAACACGATTCCAAACCAAAGACTTCTTCGTCGCCCGTAGCGTCAGGGTCTCCTCCACCCGTTACCACTCTGTCGGGTCAAGATCCTGGCGAGACGCGCCGATCGCCCGCAGATGACGAGGACCAACAGCCAGAAGAGCATGCGCCGCTGCAAGTCGATGTACGCTCTGACTCATTTGACACATGACTTAATACATCGTACTGATTACTTTTAGGAGAATGAAATAGCTGGCGATGATGCAGACTCTACCTATGGCTCTGATCGAGGGTCAGTCTACACTGCTTCCGCCACGTCATCAATCTACGACTACCAGTATGAAAATGGCCGTCGCTACCACGCTTTTCGCGAGGGTCAATACGTCCTGCCCAACGACGACCAGGAACAACAGCGCCTTGATCTTCAGCATCACATTTGGCGTTTACTCCTCGGCGGCGCCCTTCACACCGCGCCGTTACCTAACCCAGACTCACCCGACGAATACCGCATCCTAGATCTCGGCTGCGGCACTGGCATCTGGGCCATAGAAATGGCAGACGAGTATCCCAACGCCACAGTCGCAGGCATAGACCTCTCTCCGATCCAGCCGGACTGGGTACCAGGCAACTGCATGTTTCACGTAGACGACTACGAAGATGAGTGGACGTACCGCGAGAGTGAGAAGTTTGACTACATCCACGGTCGGGCGCTCAGCGGCACGAGTGCAGATTGGATGAGATTTTATAATCAGGCACTTAACAATTTGAAGCCAGGCGGGTACATGGAGATGCAGGAGTATGATGCGTGGATCTTCAGCGATGACGATAGTTGCGATAGGGCACCGTGGACGATGGAGTGGGTTAATAAGCTTGATGAGGCGAGTAAGATGTTTGGGAAGCAGATGAATGTGGCGAAGTATCATAAGCAGTGGATGATTGACGCCGGTTTCGAGGATGTCGTTGAGAGAATTTACAGAGTAAGTTATTATGTCAGCGTTGCATTGCTTGTTACTGACTTTGGTAGATACCCATTGGTCCGTGGGCGAAAGATCCGACGCTGAAGGAGCTGGGGAAGTTTGAGCTGACGCATATGCAAATGTCGGTTGAGTCGCATACACCAGCTTTGTTCACGCGCGTATGGAATTATTCGCACGATCAGGTTATGGTTTTGATGGAGGGCGTGAAGAGGGAGTTTCGAAGTCGTGAGTTGAGATTGATCACGAGTTATCGATTCATCACGGGACGAAAGCCAGCAGAGGCTTAGATGCGCTGGTTGCATCAAGCATGGAAAGAGTTATTAAATTATGAAGCATGGATAGTTAAGCGGGCGTTGGGATATAGGAGGAAATTGACTTTCTTTCAATGACTTGGAAAATACGATCCTCTGTGTTCAACTATTGGACACATGAGCTTAACCCTATAGGCAGCAGTCAACCCATAGTTGAACACAGAGGCTCAAACCATCCGAGTCATTCCACTTTGATATTTTATTTACTACGAGACTTGAGGACTCGCAGTGATTTGGACTACTGAAAATGCTCTTGTAGTAATGTTTTAGCCAAAAATCCAATCTAATCTTGACTTATCTTCCCTCAGAGCTCAGAAGGTTGATCAAGGGCATGAGCTATCAACTTCTTGTACCCCTCAACAGCCTGCTCCAGATCAGAAACCTTCAAGTGCTCATGCGCAGAGTGCGCCTCGAGAATCGAGCCAGGCCCGTATAAATATCTCTTATGACTTCCCTTTAGCCTCGGGATATCTGTTCCGTAGTTCAAGACCACAGTTTCAAATCCTACCACAGTTAGCAAGAGCTCGCTTGTTTCCAATGTTGCTATCTTACCATCAACATCATAGTCTGTAGGCACGGGTCCAATACCATACGAGAACTCAACGACTAGGCTCGGGTCACTCTCCTCAACTGCCTGACGTATTAAATCCCTGATACCCCTCGGAGTCCCACCAGCGACTCGAACTCCTCCAGTAGCAAAAGCACTCGCTGGGATTACATTACCAGCAACACCGCCTTCAATCCTTCCCACGTTGAGTGTGGAGTTTCCAAACTCTTTGCTACCAGGTAACTCAACTTTTTGAAGAGCTGCTAACCCACGAACAAGACTATCAATTGCATTGCTTCCCGTCTCAGGGTACCCAGAATGGCCAGCCTTTCCATTGGCCTTGATAGTAAATCCCAGTCCACCTTTATGGCCTCGAGCAAGTTTGAGCTCAGTTGGCTCACCGAAAATAACAGATTCCCAGGATAGACCAAGATCATTGACGTTGCCCATTCCGGGTCCGCCTGTCTCCTCACCCACCACGAACAAAAGTGCTACATCACCCTCACTGACTTTGTTCTTATCAAATAGTTCTTGAACAGCAATGATCTGCGCCGCGACGCTGCCCTTTGCGTCGACGGTTCCTCGACCCCAGATCTCATCACCTCGCCGCTCATAAGGCCAGAACGGGGGAACAGTGTCAATATGAGACGTGACGAGAACTTTTGTTTTTCTCGTGTTATTGTAGTAGGCCAGGATGTTATCGCGGTTCTTGGCGACTTCTTGTGTCTCAACAGTGAAACCTGTATCTTGGAGGTATGTCTTGAGAAAGTCGGTGACGTGCTTCTCAGAACCAGTAATCGAGGGTCGCTCAACAAGTGATTTGTGTAGCTCAAGAAGTGGTGATGACTTGAGTGATTCATGAGAGAACGGAATCTGAACACTTCCCAGGTCAAACGCCGCCGCCGCCGCGGCAGTCAAGAGAATGGTGTTGAGCTTCATCGTCGATAACAGCCTGCAGATAACAAAGAGGGGTAAAAGATATGAACACATCCAAATTCGGGCCCCGTGCATCTTGATATAACATTGATCGTCACAAATTGATAAGCAATCTGGAAAAGCCAATCAATTTCCTCTTTCATCGTTGTACAGATGTCACCATTGACGGGCAGTATTTCCTCATCTGCCGAAAGCGGGGAGGCCAAGCTTCGGATCTGTATCGAACCCGAGATGGCAACACTTTTTATACAGTTGTCCGCATTAGGTCCTAAGTACAGTAGCATTCAGAAATATCTTTGGAGATAACAGCTGGGATTAATGGGTTGCGCGATTATTTCCCTCACGCACGCCAAGATGAGGAATGCCGATCGCGGGATGTCGACATATCGTGGGGTGAGGAGTAGGAAACACAAGCGAAGCGGCCAAGATTTATATCTTTATCGGCGTACCTTGATAGATTCTGCGAAACTTAGTGAGAACCACCGTGCAAATGACGTCTTCCGGTATTCCTCCCAAAGGCCGCATCGGCTCTCGAGGCTTTGATGAGAAGACTCATGAGCTTCCCGACTCCTCTTCGGGAGAGCCACCGGTGAAACAACACTACAACACCGTCACCCGCGGCGAACCTGTCCACTCATCTGATGATGTCAATGATAATATTGTCGGTTATGATGGAAGGATTATGGGAGCGCGGACTAGGTTGAGTAGTCAGCAGGAGAAGAAGCTGTTGCGACGAATCGACTGGCATCTCATTCCTTTACTTTCGGTCATGTATATGGTCAAGTCAATTGATGCTTCCAACGTAAGTGCAGTGCTATCTTCGGCGTTACGGCGCTAATGTAGTAGGTTTCGAATGCTCGGATCATGGATCGTGGAACGCCGAGGAATATCATGACTGAGCTGAATATCTCGGCTGATGACTACAACTTTGTCACCATGGCCTATTATGTATGTTCTAGATGCCAAGTACAAAGGAGCTGATTATTGACTGGTGCAGATTCCGTATATCCTGGCAGAAACGCCTTCAAACCTATTGGTAAAGCGCCTCAAGCCATCTGTTTGGCAAGCGAGAATTATGGTTCGTTTCCCCATCATATCCCTCATCCACGCGTCTGATTATTTAAACAGATATCTTGGGGCATCGTTCTGGTCTGCCATGCCGCCGTGACAAATGCAGCTGGCTTGTATACAGTCCGCGCTTTTCTTGGTCTCTTCGAGGCTGGACTCTGGCCTGGTATACTTCTGCAGTTATGCTACTGGTATCGGCCCGACGAAATGGCGTCACGCATAGTTCTTGTCACTATTCTTGGTAATTTTAGTGCTGTCGTCAGTGGTGTTCTTGCTTTTGCATTCAACGGTGTCCACGCGCAGGGCTTATCCGGATGGAAATGGTACGTACCCAGCAACATATCTCTTGGCTAGACTGACTCAACTTCTAGGCTTATCTTGACAGAGGGAGTATTCACTATACTTCTTGGCATCTATGCCTATATCTTCATGCCCGATTGTGAGTTCACACTACTGATACAGCGCTACGTATTGACATTTGAAACAGTCCCGGATACAGCTCGTTGGATGTCTGAAGAAGAGAAAGCCTTCGTCCAAGCTCGACTTCCCATCAACGCCCCCAGAGCCGCTGAGAAGGACTTTGACTGGACAGAATTTTGGAATACTCTCAAAGATCACAAGCTCTGGCTGTTTCTTCTCTGCTGGGCATTTTATACCATCGGAACGACGGGGCTTAACTTTTACCAGCCGACGGTCATTGCAAACTTGGGATTCACGTAAGTCTATAAGAGAGTGTTTTAAGGCAGGTCAGAAGCTGACATTGGTTTTCGCAGCGGCATCGCGGAAGCTCAGCTGCTAAACATCCCCCCAGCCATCTTTGCTTGTGTTCTCACCATAGTATTCGGATGGGTCGCCAACACCGGGCGTTTCCCCTTACCTCTGATACCGCTGAGTTTCATGATAATTATAGAAGCTTGTTATGTTGTTCTGTACACCTTCCCCAGCACGGGAGGTGTGTATGCAGCTACTGTAATAGCAGGAGGTTTCTCAATCGCTTGGTAAGTACATAACCCAGCCTCCTAACTACACGTTTCTGACAAATCAGGTATACAATGATGTGGCCATGGAGAGTCCAAACCACTGACGGAGCCACCGGTTCAGCTTTTGCCATTGCATTTGCCAATAGCTACGGCCAGATCGGAGGTGCAGTTGGATCACAGCTGTTTAATTCGCGCTTCGCACCAAGGTATACTACGTCGTTTGGAATCGCGATGGGATTTATTGGTATGGCTATCATCATGAATGTTATTACTTGGTCGTTCACTTGGAAAGTCGATGTTGCGACGAGACGGCTTAAGAGGGCAAGGGATGCTGCTGCGAAGAGGAATGAGGCTATTCTGGATGATGTCGACATTCATGCCAAGACATAGGCTCTGAAATTGACATGCCCGGCTTGATCTTCGTCTACGGTAATAGACTTTCAGTCAGACTGCAATCAAGAGTTCATCATTCTTTTTAGATTCACT
The DNA here is from genome assembly GCA_013759095.1 of Fusarium sp. NRRL 29148. NCBI lineage: Eukaryota > Fungi > Ascomycota > Sordariomycetes > Hypocreales > Nectriaceae > Fusarium > Fusarium sp. NRRL 29148. The sequence goes on from JABSTL010000990.1 coordinate 8,341, forward strand.
TCGCTCCTAGTCTCATTATTACACAAGACTCTTCTCAAGAATCCGATACTCCGTAGGTCCAGCAAGAAAATTCACCAGATCAGGATAATCATCCGCAAAATCCCCCAACTTAACAAGCTCATACCCCATCCTCATATACCACCCCAACAACCTCGCCTTCCCTTCATGATGAAATGTCATCGGCACAAGAATCTCTAGCTGCATCGTCGTACACCCTCTTCGTCTACATTCATCTTCCGCAAAAACCGCCAATTGCCGCCCTGCACCAGTGCCTTGATACTGCGGGTCAAGTGCTAACATGCCGAACTTTCCGAGGGCGGGTGTTGTGAGTTTGATGAAGACACAGCCGATAGGCTCGTTATTAGGTTGTAGGTAAGCTACTGCAAGTTGGCCTTTGCTTATGAATTTGGTGATTTCGATGGTGGAGGTTCGTTGGTATGAGGGAATGAAGATATCTGATTCGGCTTTTTTGTAGGCAGTGTTGACGATGTCTGTTAGGCTTGAGACGAGAGTTTTATCCTCCGCATCGGAAGCTGGGGGTATCTTCACGATGATTTGTGGCTTCATCATGTTGGATTTTGAAGTTGACTGTAAACCCGGTCCGATGAAAGAAGAACTCTTAGGTTTATAACGCTTGAAAACTCCTTCGGTAGTTGTAGCGAGAACTATAATCTCACACGTCAGACTTTGTCTCACGTAAAACAGCGCAGGTGGAGAATTTCGCTTCAGCGGCCCGTTTGATATTACGCTTTTAGGGAATTCTGTACGGTAAGGCGAGCGCCAGATCTTGGAAAGCAAGACTTCCGATAAATGATCTGGCATCTAAAATTTTAAAATAATCGTAACTGCGCACAGACTTCATAGTTCCTCTACACTACTACCTTTACTTGCACAAGAATAAGCGCTGCAGTGGCTCGTCCTTCAGGCAGCCACCATCAGTATGCTCGCTTCAACGTGTCCTGACTCAAGGTTCTCGAGATGGATTGAAATGAGAAATTTCACCCAATGAAGAGCCAAGAGGCAAAAATACTTTCTTCTCTTTATGTTTAGTCTCTGGTATAATCGGGCGTATCCGACCAATGGTTTCTGATTTGTTTCTCTGGCGGGCGATCCCTGCTGTTTCTATTGGCATGTCAGCATGGGGCACAGTGACCTGAGGACATCTGCACCACGAATGCTGACCTTGAGTTTGCTCTTGTAATATTCCCCCACGACAAAATGTCTTCTCTAGACTGGCTACTTGATCTATGCGCTGTCACCGAGGCGTCTGGGAGCGGTATCAACACTGACGATACACCTCTAGAGAATCAGCTTCCACCAAGCAAAGACCCATGGTATTCTCCGCCCAATGGATGGGAGTCAAGACAACCCGGAGATGTTCTCCGCATTCGTTCCGCATCGAACCTCACCAATATTGTCGAAGGCTCAGCAGCGGTTTACTATATTCTCTACCGCTCAACAGATTCACGGGATCGTCCATCATGGGCCGTCACCACGCTCTTCATTCCAGCTTCACTTTACCAGTCTCCATCCGGCAAAGCAGCTGTTCTCTCATATCAGTTCGCGTACAACACATGCAACGTTGACTCCAGCCCGTCGTTCTCTTTATCCGGCGTGATGGCGAAAAGCGAACCAAATCTTGGTATTAAATCGAGTACTTCTTTGATCAGTGAAATTCTCTCTTTTGGGTGGATCGTCAACACTCCAGATCACCTCGGACCAAACGCTGCATTTGGCGCAAATGTCCAAGCGGGCCATGCGACCCTCGACGCCTTGCGCGCCATCCATAACCTTCTCAGTTTGGGGGGTAATTCAGAGTTCAACACTGTGATATGGGGGTATAGCGGTGGCTCTATGGCGACGTTCTCTGCAGCTGAGTTGCAACCTTCCTATGCGCCAGATCTCAGTATCTCAGCAGCTGTTGTCGGAGGTCTCGTGGATGACATATCCGCCGCATTGGACAAGATCAACAAGAGCCCGATCGCTGGTACTCTGATTGCCCTCCTACTAGGAATCACAGCACAATATCCTGAAGAACGAGCTTACCTAGAAAGTCGTCTTGTTCTAGAGGGGAAAGATGAATTCATGACAGCAATCAACACTGAAGTCACCCGAAACGTTAGCAAATACTCCGGAAAAGACATCTACGCATTCTTCAAAGGCGGAGGTGCAGATCTAAGAGCCTCGATCCTACAAGACCTCTACGATAAGGAAGCAAAGCTGGGACACAGAGACACGCCCATGATGCCCATGTTTCTGTACAAGGCTATACATGATCAGTTTTGTCTCATTGAGCTCACTGATGCGACGGTTGATAGACTCTGTGAGAAAGGGGCAGAAATCACGTTTGAGCGGAATACAGTGGGGAGTCATGTTTCTGAGATTGAGAACGGAAAGCCTAGAGCGTTTGGGTTTCTGCGGAGTATCTTTGATGAGTCGCACCAGTCTCCTGCATCGAAGCGGAATGTTGTGGACGTCACTGTTGATGTTTCTTTGAAGAATAAGTGAGCATGTCTGCGATATGGACATTAGTTAGTCATTCTAACTCTCACGAAGGTGCAATCCTTCCCTTCTCCATAGGCAAATCCGTTCCCCTCCAGACCCTTACGTCCTCTCCAGGCTTGCATGTTCTCGCAACCCAATTCTCAACTCTTTCAACACCCCACATAATCGTAAACATATTGATTAGCATTGGATCTACGTCCGACGCCTTTGCACTCAGAAACAGACCCTCACAGTCGAGGCTACATATAAACAGTGGATCTGCTTTCCGACATGCAGCTGCCCATGCAAAGCCGGTTTTTGCATCCCATAGGTCTTTGTGAGCCGTGAAGTAAATGCCGCCATGACATTCAGCCCATTTCTGTTTGAGAGTGAGGTATACGCCGATGGTTGAAGTTGCCAATAGCCATATGCGACGGATACTCTCTGATAACACCCAATTGCGCCATTTTCGCGGTAGCGGATCACCGTCGAAGATGGAGTCCAGAACAATGCCGTTGGCAGAGGCTGCAGCTGCTGAGCTATCGCCACCATCGCATGGCAGGCCAATGTCCGGATCGCGAAGAGCAGCTTCCCAGAGCTGGCGAGTCCATGAGAGAAGAGTTTGTATCTGCTGTTCCGCATTGGCTCGCGCTCCGATGGAGGACGAGAAGAGAGCAAGAACGAGATGAACGAATAACGCTTGGGTTCGAGCGAGGTGCTCACGAATGTTAAGCGTCACTTCGGGACCAGCAAGGTCCGGGCAATATGTCTTGAGTAACGCCGATGCTTTCGACACCAGCAATTCATCGATCACTGTCTCGTTCGCGGGTGTTTTCGAGTCATACAAGATGATACAGGTGAACGCATCCTGTATTGATGGTGGCAGCCCGGCATCGGCGTAGAGCTGGTTGTGTATGAACGGGCTATGTGAATTGGTAACCCATTCAGTAAAGAATTCATGAATGCCATGGACGTAGTTCATGCAGACAGAGTTCGAGAACGATGGTGTTGTAAAAGGAATATGTCGAATGGCCCATGCGTCGGGTCGGAGGAAGAAGTCGGCAGGATCTTTCTGGCTTGTGACCGTCTCGCTGCTGGTTGCGGGCGATTTGTCGGGCAACTCAGCAGCAGGCAGAGCGTCCCAATTGCTCAAAGTTGCGGCCCACTGATTGAGGTCAACCAAGCCATTATCCGGTGTTGAGAAAGGTATCTGCATCAAACTCGGTGGCCCAACACTGAGTCTGCCAGCACTCTCCTCGCCATTTTCCGCCTCCGGCGCTGGCGACGTGCGCAATCTCTTCCGTTTCGTAGGCGGATATCGGCATTCAACGTCTCGATCATTGCACCGCCCGCAAATTGGTTGAGCTTTGTCACATTTCCGCTTTCCGTTTGTGCATGCGTAGCAAGCCTTGAGCTTTGTTGCAGAGCCCATTGTGATTATGCTGATGCGGGAACATTGCGGGTTTCTGGAATTGGCTGCAGGGAGATTTAGGGACGTCCGATTAACTAACGTTAGCGACCTTTGTCAGCTGTCGTGCGGAGACTTTGCGGGTTCTGAGCGGAAAGCCCTTTGTGACATTGGAAGCTTGCCCTTGTTACGCGAAGCGGGAATTTAGCGCTCTCAGGGCATCATGCGGGTTTGTGGCGGGCTTCAATCCATCCACCCGCAGACTTCCGACATGTCAAGATTATGTTATGCTCCCTGTCGCGACATGAATAGTTGTATATAAGAGATTTGTATCCAAGTCTCGTACAGTCTGGATTCGAATCTCATCACACTTACTTTCACTATCCAATATCTTGCAACAGCTTTAATATGCCCTCCGCAGCAGAGACTAGGCCCGAGGAAAACCCCTGGGAGAATGTCGAGGCACCTACCAACGGCAGCAACCTCATAACCAAAGTCCATCGCGATTCATACCAAGCAATCTCACCAACTCGTCCTGAGCTTTCTCAGGCCGGCCATACTGTACTTGTCGCTGGAGCTTCCACTGGGATCGGCTTCAGCATCGCCGAGTCCTTTGCCGCAGCCTCTGCAAATCGTCTCATCATAACCGGCCGACGTAAAGACGCTTTGGACAAAGCTGCCGAAAAGATCAAGACGAAATATTCCAACGTTGAGGTCCTCTCGATTATCAATGATTTCGCCGATGAGAATGCCACACGAGAATTCTGGAAGAAACTTGCCGAAGATGGTATCTTTGTAGATGTCCTGGTTTTGAGTGCGGCCAAAGGGTGGCTGCCCAATACTATTCTTGGACTCGGATATGAGACCTTCAAAGATGGCCTTGGAGTGAACCTCATTGCTCCGTATTTGTGGACGAGTCTGTTTCATAAGCAGCGTGAAGTGAAACCTTCTCGAAAGCTGGTAAGCTCACGAGCCCCCGTGGCACATACTGTTGTATAATCTTACGCCATCCAGGCTCGAAAGTAATGACCTGCATGTCACTGGAAGGGACAGTCATGGCGATGTGCTGCATCATCATTGTCCCAGCGCTCTTGGTGATTGAGTATAGAGGAATCGGAACAGAGAGCTGGGTTAGATGGATTGCAATGCTGGATAAGTTAAGAAGAACCTGGATGGCGTAAGATTATA
>JABSTL010000993.1:0-33748 GCA_013759095.1 Fusarium sp. NRRL 29148
AAAAAAAAAAAAAAAAAAAAAAAAAAAAGGTGCACTGGTGAAAAGGTATAGATTTTTTTGGTGTATGGTTTGAGGGCGGTCAGCTGCCTGGGTGTGATTTGGATCAGTTCCATCCAAGAGAGTTCTCAGCAGCAACAGGCGCAGAGATGTACGCTGTTCGTGCAGAGTTACCCATTCCACTGCGTCCACTGCCATGGCTGTCACGGCCGCCAGGGCGGACCTGGCCTTGTTCAGCATGTGTTGCGCCATATGCTGAGAAGTCACGGCTCATCAAAGCACCTCCCATGAGAGCAGGGCTGCCGTTACCGGTGTACTGCATCTCAGAAGAACGCTGGCTGCTGCCAATGGAACTAGCACGGCGGTGGCCCTGTTGCTTCTTGCGCTTGTATCGTCTGGCGACCAAGAACATAGCAGCACCATACATGACGCTGAGACCAACAGCACCAACAGCAATACCAGCAGTGGTGGCCTTCTGCTTGGCAGACTTGTCACCCTCGCCACTGTTACCAAAGACATCGCGGTTGCCACTGTTGGCATCATCCGAGTTACCATTGTCTGTGTTATTGTCGGTGTCCGAGTCACCAAAGATGTCGATCTTGGTGTTGATGACGGAGGTCAGGTTACGGACGATCTCAAGATCATTGTTGTACAATGGCGAGTTGGGGGTAATGAGATCAGCCTGGAGACTGTCGATCATGTTCTCGGGATAATGGATCTTGGCGAGAGCAGTGATGTATCCCCACTGGGACTGAGTGTCAAGAGGAACAATCTTGCTAACGAGAATGCGGTCCTTGGAGAAGCCACCAGCATCAGCAAGACCCTTGGGGAGGTACTTGAAAAGCTGAGCGGCTGCGACAGTGTTGCGAGCCAGGAACTTGTAGTTGAAAGGAAACAAGAAACCCAGCTGGATGGGAACAGAGCCTTCAGGGATAGGCTTGTTGGGGTCGTTAGGAAGGATAACACGGGGAATGTTAGCAGGAAGGCCGGTGGAGGTTGAGGTCTCAGTTGGCTGCGAAGGCTGGGCGGGGATAGAAGTAGGCTCGAAGACAATGGTAGTGGGCAGCCAGTTGTTGGTGTTGGTGAGGGTGGCAGTGGGTCGGATGCTGGTAACGGGAACAGCAGCTGTGGGAACCAGAGTAGTAGGCTCAGGCTCAGGCTTGGTCTCGGTTTCAACAGGAGGTTGCGAAGTGGGCGCAACTGAAGACTGCTCATCTGTGGGGGCAACAGCAGAGGTCTGCTCGCCTTCGGTCGCAGGAGCGCTTTGAGTCTCGACGTCAGTAGCAGGCTTGGTGGGCTCAACGGTAGCAGTGCCATTGGTTTCCGCATCAGTCTCGGTGGCAGGGCTACCAGTAGGAACAGAGGCAGAAGCTGTGTCAACAGGCTTGGTGGCAGACTCGGTAGCTGGTTCACTGGCAGGTCCAGTGGCGGGCTTAGTAGCAGGCGCTGTGGTGTTTCCTGAAGGTTCATTGGTGGGAGCTCCAGTAGGAATAGCACTTTGAGTGATGTTTGTTGGCTCCTCAGTAACGACACTGGTAGGCTCAGGGGCGTCAGTGGTCTGAGGCTCGCCCGTAACATTAGGGATGGTCTCCGTTCCGTTGATAGGCTCGCTGGTAGGCTCAGGCGTAACATCGATACCAGATGTCACTTCAGGCACAGTTGTGTTAGGAGCATCAGTAGGTACAACGCTGCCAGTTGGGGGAAACTTGGTATTGGGGTCAAGGAATGAAGTAAAATCCGGGGAACCGCTTTCGGACTTTTCAGGGAGAGAAGCAGTTGTAGGAATCACAGGTGAAACAGTGACCGGGCTTGAAACCTCAGCAACAGCAGATGTGACATCGGTGGGAACAGGAAGGATATTGGTAAGAATGCTAGTAGGAATGATCTCAGCAGAACCTGTAGTCTCAGGCTCGGTTGAAGGAGCAGCGGAAACAGTCTGCTCAGAACCATTAGGGGAAGCAGAGGTAGGCTGGCTGTTCACAGGAGCTGAAGATTCCTCAGGAGATGTGGTCTTGACATCCGGCTGGTTGGGCAAGACGGAGCTCAGAAGAGTCTCAGCGGGATCAAGGATACCATCCTTAGAAGTCCCACCAGTATTAGGAGCAGCGGTGGTCTCGTCAGCCGGAGGGCTGAAGGTTGGGAGAGTCTGACCATTAGTTTGAGGCTTCGAGGCATCAAGCTGGGGATCCTTGGTGGGTGTTCCGGTCTCCTCGGGTTGAGAGATGGACTCAGTCTGGTCAGCAGTAGGGTCCTTGGTCTTGTTGTCGGCGGGCTCAGCAAGAACCGAAGACAACAGAGTCTCGACGGGATCAAGAAGGCCCTTGCTAGTGGCAGCAGGCTTCTCCACAGCTGGGCTTGTGGTCTCCGGCTCAGCGGGCTTAGCAGTCTCGGTCTCGACGGGAGCTGGCTGCGTCTCCTTCTCGCTGTCGGTCTTGGCTGGCTCAGCCTTCTTGGTCTCGGTGTTGACTGGCTTACGCTCCGTGGTCTTGGAGTCGGCGGGGTCAGCAGCAACCGAAGAGACATTGCTCTCAACGGGATCCAACAGTCCTTCCTTAGTGGTTGGGACCGCAGCAGGCTTGGTCTCTTCAGGCTCAGTCTCGGGTTTCTCGGTGGTTTCAACGACAGCAGGCTCGGTCACGGTCTCGACGGGGACGGGCGCCTCGGTCTTAGTCTCGACGACTGGCTTCTTTTCTGGAGTCTTGGCGGATGAAGATTCCTCGACAGCAGGTGCTGTGGTAGCTGCGGGCTTCGTCTCCTCCTTAGGCTTCTCGGTGGTAGCAGGTTTGGCAACGACATCGGAAGTGGCGGCAGGCTTCGTCTCCTCCTTCGGTGCCTCGGTCGAAGGCTCCTTGACCGCAGCTGCTGTCGTCTTGGCGGGTTCAGCGGGCTGGGCTGCTGTCTTTGATGTGACGATACCACTGGGTGCTAGGAGAATGCCAGTACCGGCTTCTGTGGGAGCGTCGGTCGAGACAGCAAGTTCGGTGGTCAGGGCCTCGCTTGTTGTTGGCTGAATGATGAGGGCCGGTGCGCTGGCACTAGGTCCAGACTTCTTGAAGCCCAGAGGCAGTGTTGGGTCGAAGTTGACGCCATCCTCCTGGCTCGCTTGTTTTCGGCTGTTCTTGTCGATGAGGCTCTTGATGAACGAATCAGCAGGCTCCCGCTTTTCTATCACAGGAGCTGGTTGGTTCTCTGGGGCATTGTTCTCGACTTCTCGCTTAACTTGTCGAGGGATGTACATGCGCGGTCGGTTTGCTTCGACAACAGAGGAAGAGGCCAGAGCCAGAGCAACAATGAAGTTCTTTGCGTGCATTGTTGAAACTGTTTGGTGGTTGAGACTGAGTATTTACAGTGTTGAGTATTGGGTGGATGATGAGTATGCTGAACCTATTGTTAGATTGAAGCCTTCGGTCTCTATGTCGCCAGACTCACTGTCAGGAATAAGTTTCAGCGAATGTACTTGACTATTAGGTCAACGAGTGTAATCTGTTCAGTCGTGTTAGTTGTCGTTCCGTGCCATGATTCATTGCGTAATCCAGTGTCCACCCTCTCCTTCACCACATTCTTCTTTTCCAGATGTCGAAACTCGGGATACCACAGCCATACAACAGAATAAAAGTCCAACTCACATATAGTTTGCGTAGAGCGTATGTATATGCGATTCCAAAATCAATTCAAAAGAGTGACTGACGAAATATCGTCAAATGTGATTCAAAACAGACGTGTGTCGTTCAGATTAGGATCCGTTACGGGATTGTTCCTTCAGGTATCGTAGTCTAGGCAGATTGTCGGTTTGGCGAGGGATGTTATTAGATCAATCGTTACGTCAACATTTGCTGATTAGATTGCTAGAACCTCCAGAGGTCCTACTGGCAGCCAGACTCCGTTCTTGGTAGGTGAAAGGAGTGTGAGGGGAGTCGTAAACGGGTCTCGCGAGGGATCGGCTTGCAGACGCAGAAGCGCTGTCGAGAATCGAAAGTGACGGTCGACGACGCCTTTGATGCTTGTCGATTGGAGGTGAGGTCGGGTGTGGAGAGAAAACGAGGGAAGGGGAAGGGGGAAGGAGAGTAAAAAGGTATGTAAGTACTAGATGTAAGAAAAGGCTGGAGAAAAGAAGGGACAGCGACAGGGCCAACGAGCGAGTGAGCAAGCAGGTACAGTCCGTAACCAAGCAGGCAATGAAAGGAAAGGAAGGAATGAAGGCGAATGGGGAGATGGGAAGGGCATGGAAACACGACAGGGACAAGGAGACGAGGATCAAGGGGGTGTGACCCAGGACCACCAACATCAACACCAAGCACCTAGCATGGGTCCACCGTCCATGTGGATGAGAGAGGGATCAGTCAGTCAGTGAGCACTGAGTGCAGATGCAGATGCATGCAGATGTCCTCTGATGGAACTGAACGGGGACTGAGATGCACCTAACTCAACATGGATAGTGAGCGGGCACTCGTCCCTAAAACCACTACCAGTGTTTTTTTTAGCACCCGGATCATTGACTGAGCGTTGAGAATGAACCTGAACCAGAGCCAGGGCGACCAGCACGGCTTCGTGCTCCGTACTGCCATTTCAGGTGGACCTGGACCTGGACCTAGAGAGACGAACAAAGGAGAGGACACCATCCACACCAACCCCCTTGACATTGAGCGGGTACTCAAGGGCTGAGCAAATGGTACGAGAAATCTGCTGCCAATCTGCTGCACACAAAATGTACCAGACAGTTGGGTGCGAGGTAATCTCTTACCACCAAGACGCAGAATGGCTCAGTTGAGAAAATGCAGCGTCACCTCTGGGAATGCTTCAGCGCCTCCGTCTGCTATTGTTGGAATTTCTCGGGACCTACCGTAAAGCCAACCAACCGTATTCCTCAAGGAGGCTGCATTCGCAAACGTCTTCCACCGTTAATCGCACCCGTTGGAAGTTCCTGACGGCTTCGGTCAGAGGCGCCAAAGACTGCTCGAACCCCTTCAAGCCTCGGACTGCCAATGCACAACGAGCCACGCTACTTGCCATGGCGGTTGGCTAGCGGCAAGTAGAGCCAGCACAACCGCCAACCTGAAATTGCGCACCTAAACAGAACGGGGCTTGGTGGGTGTGCAGCTTGTGCCTGTAAGGGGTTTTTGAGTCCGTGAACGAAGAGCCAGGGTGGCTGAGATTGCTTTGTTGCAGCGGCACACCATCGAAGAGAGAATGGTATCAATGCCTGGACACGGCACAGTTGACTCAATTCATCCTGGCTGCTGCTGCTGCTGTCAGCAATAACAGGATAAGCTACCTTTAGAGTGCGAAATCGATGCTCCTCTCCTCAACAATGTGCCCCATATGTTGAACGTTGGAGAACGTGCATGCTGAAGGGCAATGGTGAGGCAGAAAGTAAACACTCAGTGATATGATCTGCCCAGTGCAGGCCATGGTACAGCGACGTCGTTGGTGGAAATCGACGGACCATGTCGTAGCGTTGAGTCCCAAACACTGGCTCTGCCGCTCATCTGCCGGGGAGCCAGCCAGCTCAAAGCTTGTGGAATGCTAATCATTATGCAGTGATGGAGTTATGAGTTGGGCAGGTTATGCAGATCTGTATGAGTATGGAGACAAGACCAGTGCAAAGCTTGATGGGGCCCTGGACTGCAAGAGGTTGCAGCGCTTTTGAGAGTTCTCATTGGACAGGTTCCCATTTCGCAGCACAACTATGGCCTAGCTTAGTACAAATATTGACGTCCCCAGAAGCTGGCACGTACAACATGCTCATCGTATTCATTTGGATTATGAGCATTACGAAAGCTTGCATGTGCACGTTTTACATCTCCAGTCTTTTTGCTTCTCCCCTTCATTCACACGGGAGACGTTCCGAGTTGAACGAATAATCTGACAGGAAGTGTTCCCTATGTACAAACTCTAGAGTCAAATCGCAATTCACAACTCAATTCCGCAATCCACATGTGGCCCTCGTCCCGAAAATCTTCAAAGGGGCGATGTGACGGTAGTGATAGATTCAATGCATTCAACGATGGTCTCGCTTATGACTTAACCTACACACGCCTTGTCGTTATCATCGGCAGTTCATAACTGCTTAAATCACGAACAGGGCCATTCTTGCCCAACCCAACTCATGAGTCTTATTCGTGGCTGGTGTTCTACAATATTACCGTGGCTTCTGTTAACCAACAAAAAACTCTGGATGGTGAACGACAGCGCGTGGAAGAGGTGATGCAACCACCCAGAGAGGTTTCACACACGAGTGGAAGCACGAGAGGATACAAGCTTCTGTCTCCTACAATACCCTCTCAACATCTGTGGACATCATCAAGAACAAGGTACCGATCAATAGATGATCGTGTATCGACAGCTAACCGCAATCAGCAGCCTCTTGGCCAGCGACACCTTGGTGCGTTCCCTGTTCCCCTATCCTAATGATAGTCAGGCCCCAAAAAGAGGGCCACCCCCGTGGCATGGATAGCGCCGCGATCCAGGAACCGACTTGATTTTTGACGACAGGGGAGAAAGCCCAATTGCAACTTGAGGATCAGACAGAGAGACCCGCTCGAGCAAAGTCTTAGCAACGGCTGGCTTCGTCTCGGCAGCGCCACTTGGACCTGGGGTGCTTAAGCCTTTAATCATCACCACCCTGTTCCCTACCGTTCCGTGGCATGCGAGACTGGAGACTCATTGTCGGTACCTGGCAGGCCTGGTCGACATACAGGGCTCCGTCATAACGTGCTCAGACTCTCCCTTGTATCCATATGAGCGATTTCATACGAAAAAGAAAGTATTATTTGGGTTTGACTTGGTCGGGATGAATGATGATAATATATCGGACACAATCAACCGGTCTTGCAAGCCATTTCTTTGACTCGAGATTCTCCGTGTCCAAGCGAGATAACTTGGCAATACATTGTGACTGTGGCTTGACCGGGGGCCCTATGAGCAAGGGTCAGACAACGTCCGCCATCACCTCGATTGAGTTGATGATGCTGATGAGCTTGTGCCGGTTGGTTCGCAGCGTGTTATTCTGTGCTGCAGCGAATTCCACAACTCCACGTGGGCTCTGGAAAATGCAATGAATCTACGGACAGAAAAAATGCTGTGGTTCGGTTGGTTGAGCGTCCGAGATTGCGCGTCTTGGTATTAAATGTCTCACGCGCAAATCTCTACTGAACTGATTCTTAGTGTGCTTCCACACACGGTTTTCTCGTGTTGTGGTTGTGATATGCAGAGATCAGTTCAATTTAGGGTTGGCCTGGTCGGGCTGTTAATACTGGTAAACTCCCTTCTCATTTCGGACTATCAACTTCAAATGATCCTTGGTCACGGGCTCCTTCGAGGATCTACAGATGACCCCGAGATCCTTCCTTGCTGCTTATTGTCATCCTGGATAAGCTTGGCTCAGGATGTTAACAACTTGACATTCGTCTTTGAAAGAGGTACTCCGTAATCATCATCTTGTTTATCTCTATGGCATCTCTCTCGCCTGAGAGTCCCGGTCATCCACCCCGTTAACAACTGGCATTTATGCATAAGATCGGCCTCTTCAATTTAACTTAGAGGCCATTTGACTCTGATCTATCCGTATCTAACGTTTACTTTAGTTATCTTGTTCCTGTCTTTCAATGTTACCGTCGTATTTCCCACTTCGTCCCATGTCGGCCTGCTTCTCGGCTGTTGGTCTTGCTCTATCCCCACAAACCTTTGGAGCGTGGTGCTCTCCCTATGCCTATACATAGAATAACTAGGCGCCAACAAAGTTATCTAGAGTTGCATCTATGCATTCCTGTCCATATCCGTATTCTGCTATTGCATGATGGACGGAGAGAAGGTTCCGTGAACCTTCTCTCCGCCCTGTTATGAAATGCTCAGCCACTTTGCATCACAGTTCTCTTCAACTCCGTCCCACCGTCTGCGGATAGAATCGATAGACTGACTGATATTATCCTAGCATTCACCTGAAGCAGCCAGCATCGTTAGTTTCTTCTGGCTTCATCAAAGCAGAGGTCGATCATGGGCTATTTCCAGCTCCAGAAATACGAAATAGTGGTCCAGGGTCTCACCAGATTGGGATGTCCGTGGCCTAGTCTGGCCGTAATTTAACAGGCCCTCCCCTGCATCTCAAATGAACAGCTGCCATTTTGGTGGTCGCGTTGCTTGACGCGATCTCATCTCCAGTGATTCGATTCTTTCTCCCGAGCATCCGCTCCGTTTGTTTCTACCGCTTCTTCTTGGCCAGCTTAGGCAAGGTTTGGCTTGGTTCATCGTGATGGTTTTGTTGCCAAGAGCCCTCTACGGGCTCATTTAATCTCTACCCATCTCCTTATGGACCCGGATGACCAAAGCTGATTCAGACGTTTCCCAGGTTGTGGAAACTGCATCGTCTCATTACAATTTCTCCTATCAGATCGCCCGTGAAAGCGGCTTTCACCTACATGCCTCCACCATCACCACCACCGTCCAGGTTGCTTTCGCCCTACCGCTCTTGAATACGGGTCCAGGCAGCGTTGTCTTGTTGGTATTGGCGAACCTCCCCCTGCCCGACCTGATGTTTATAGCCCAGTTCAGTCGGTAGCTGACTCTGCCTGAAACGAAACGAGTGTCCCTTCGAGAAACATTTGAGAGACAGCCGACTCGGTACGGAGTAGCGTAATTTCGTAATTTGCATTTCACAGCATAGATCCTTCCGGCTCTACTCCATACCGTCCCTCCTTAAGCAATGGCTAATGATAGGAGTGCCTCCTGAGACGAGGCCGCCAGCTGCTCGCCTCGCTAGATTCGGTAAACTATCACTTCTTGAAGCAGCTGAGTCAATTCCCCAGGCTTGGTTGTTTCCTTTTAATTCCAGCAAGGCGGAGGGCCTCAGCTCCTCGGCCCATCCTTGTTTCTTCAGCTCGTGACATGAACGTGATCCATACTAACATGTCAAGAATGATGCTGGATGTCACTTCACGATAGACATATACATACCAAAAGCAAGCTGGGACATCCGCTGTCATCATATTAGAATTCGTCTTTATACTACGTATCTGCTGCGGCCCTTTGTTTGACATTCATCTTAGTGGTTGGTCCACAAGGCTGTTCATATCCAATCACGAGGTCAAGGTCTAGCCTCTTCCTCCGGCCTCAACGTGGCTCATGTTTTGTAAGCCGCAGACATTACTATGAGTATCTCCTCCAACTGGTCGCTGTGTGCATTCATCCGGATGGCTGATACTTTTTGCATGCCGGTGACTGCCCTCGCCGTGATGGTCTCGGGTTATTCGGGCTAAGGATGCGAGTGGCTTTTATATTGGCGGTCCCTCCAATCTGCTAGAGACATCCAATAACCCACGAACTAAGACATGCATAAGTCTATCCTTTGTTCTCCATCTAGGCTAGGATGGTATGTCGATTGAGCCTCCAGGCCATCCATTTCGAGTATCTCTGTCACATTCGCAAACAGGGCGATGCGTTTATGAGGAAGTGATCGAAAGCAAAACAAACCACAAGACAACTATGGAATGTGACTTGGATCTTGGTTTCATATATTGTCAACCTTATTATGGGAATAGGAATGACTCTGATTATGCTATTCATGGGTCTGTCTCTTGTCTGATCAATCATATCGCATGGCAGGTTACTTAGCTCATGGGTTGATGATAATACCAACTTTAGTATGTCTTTCTAGTGAAGTGTCTTTTTATACCTTCCTTGATTCAGTCATCTAGTGACTGGTCATTTTCTGTGTCTTCCCTTGAGTTGTTGTTTACGACCTTGATGTTGAAAGGTCTAACAAACTTGATGAAGGACTCATAGACATGATCCTAACTGACAGAACTTGCTTAGCACTCTCGGACTGTTAATAGCAATATAACTAGTCAAATCGAATGTCCTCTCTCTCGGGTCATACCATAATTGTTCCTAGCCTTGTATGGAGGGCGTCTCCAAGCTAGGCATATTACTCTTACATTCTGCTGTTTATAGTTTGCATATCTATCTTCCCGAATGTATGGGCTCGCACGATATGGTTCTTTCGCCTTATGTCCATATGTTTCATCGTGGCACGCAATTGCGTTATGGTTGAGTCGTTTCGGCCCTTATAGTTTTCAAGCGGTTGAGACATATTCAGGTGGAATTACACATACAGGATGATGTATATACCACATTCTGCTTATAGATAGAACGCACTAGTGCTATAGAGCGGTAAAGAATACTCGCTTATATCTGATGTTGTAGTTAAACAGACACCATCAATCTGGATTCTACTATACATATAGGGTAGGTACAGCAAGAATAGACTTCAGTGTTCAAACCGCGGCACCAGAGTGTAAGAATTGCCGGCAAATCTTACATAGACCGTATACACTTAGCCTTATTGTTCATGGCGATAATACGTGTGTCTGGCTGTCATTCTGGCTTCCAAGGCTTCATATGCTTGCATTCATTCAAGATAGTTTGATTTTACAATGCACCTTACTGGATATTACACTGGGGGAAAGACAACGATTCAAGCCATTTATTTCCATGTTACTTCAAAAGAAAGCATTCAACAAGATAATCCTGTCCTTTAATCGTGATGCAACTTTACACATGTAGTTGAACGTTGAGACTCCGTATGCTCTCCGGGGATCCACGGATCTCAGCGGGTCCGCCCCGGCGACGGCCGGCCCCACCAACCACTCATGCCACTTTATTCTGGGTGATCTGGCGTCTCATTTGTGCAATTAGACCACCCGCTGCTTCAGGACTCCCAGGGTCTCTTGCTGTAACTGGTTAGTTGCGCCCAGAAGCTCGTTCGATAGAGGTCCCTGCTGGAATTTATCTACTATCATGAGCCATCAACTCAAGCCTTTGGAGGATTAACCTCTATCTCACTCTTTTAACTTCACAACTTAATCATGGCTCGTCGACAGCATTTAACGCTGACATTTATTCTGGTCCTTGGAGTCTTCTTTACCTTATCCTATTTCTTCTCCGGACCCTCGCGCAGTATTCTTCCTAAATACCAAAATGATGCTGAACTGCCCCTGAAAGACGCCCCTCGATCTGAGTTCGCTGCTGACCTCGGCGCTCTGCCTGCTGGTCTCCTCGATGGCAACTCTATTGCGCCCAAGCTCGAGAACGCGACGTTGAAGTATGTCGATAGACTTTCCTTTCACGAGTAAAAGCACCACTAACACGGCTTCACAGGGCTGAACTTGGCCACGCGACGTGGAAGTTTCTCCATACGATGATGGCACGATTCCCTGATAAGCCAACCAAGGACGATCGCATGGCCCTCGAGACCTTCATGCACCTATTCGCCCGACTATATCCTTGCGGCCAGTGTGCGGCGCATTTCCAAAAGCTTCTTGCCCAGTATCCGCCACAAACCAGCAGCCGCAACGCAGCGGCTGGATGGCTGTGCTTCGCCCACAACATTGTCAACGAGAGGGTGCACAAGCCTCTCTTTGACTGCGAAAATATTGGCGACTTCTACGACTGTGGCTGTGGTGATAAGGACAAGAAGGAGGGTGGTGCAGAAACCACAGCAGCTGCCCAGGCCCAGGGGCCGGATCAAGAGCTGCACAAGCATTGAAGAACTAGAACATAAAAATCCACATCAATGTACAAGTATTTCAGAGGGAGGACCTCGTATGTGCTGGCTTTGGCTGGTCCAGCTTGTTCATGCTTGATATACCACAATTCCTCTAAACCTTTGCACGCGTAACTATCGTAAGCGGCGAAACAGACAAATAAACACATGAAAAACATTAAAAAGTTCCATAAGATCATACTAATAACTGGACCAAGAATTCGGAGTGCTGTTAGAGTCAATCCCCGTCTTCATACGAAGGAGAAATCACGTGAGATATCACATGACCTTATAGTTGGCTGTTCGGCGCGGCTACGCGTTCAGAGCTGCCTTGAGCTTCACTTGAGCTCCAGCCTTCCACGAGTAGCGAGCAACGACCACGAACCATTACGAAGCACGACTCCGAAACGATCGATCAACCAATACCTTTGAAAAATCAGGAAAACACCACAAATTGTCATAATGGAGTTCGGCAACGCTGGTGTATTGAACGAGGGTGCGTTGGAACTCTTTCGTCATAGCTTGGCCCTTGTCGATTCGGAAGCTTACAGATATCACCAGATGGTATCCATGTTGATATGGATCGCCTGAAGAAGGGAGAGGTCAAGTAAGTATTGGATGATATTTCTTGTCATTGAGCGCAGCTTGCTAACATGTTCAAAGCCTGGGAACCTCGATGTACGTGTCTCCCAAATGATGCAAACGATATAGTCTAACATATCATAGTATGGCGGTTACTTTCAAGGACGGTGTTATTCTTGGTAGGTATCTCATGGTCCGATGGAAGTGCATATGGTAACAACTATTCTTAGGTGCGGATTCGCGAACAACGACCGGTGCCTACATCGCAAACCGAGTGACAGACAAGTTGACGAGAGTACACGACACTATCTGGTGCTGCCGATCTGGTTCAGCTGCCGACACACAGGCTGTTGCCGACATTGTTCAATACCAACTTGGACTCTTTGCCATGACCAATGGCAAGCCCCCCATGACACAGACTGCTGCATCAATCTTCCAGGAGATCTGCTACGCCAACAAGGACCGACTGTCGTACGTTCCGCCATCCCCATTTCAAGTCAAATCGAAACCGATACTAATATCATCTACAGGGCTGGTCTCATCATTGCTGGTTGGGATGAGCGATTCGGCGGCCAAGTTTACTCTATTCCTCTAGGCGGTTCCCTTCACAAGCAATCTTATGCTATCGGCGGTTCAGGATCGACTTACATCTACGGTTACTGTGATGCCAACTGGCGAGAGGGCATGGAGAAGAATGATGCAGTCAACTTCGTCAAGGGAGCCTTGAGGGAGGCCATCAAGTGGGACGGTAGCTCTGGTGGTGTCATTCGTATGGTCGTCCTCACCAAGGACGGTGCGGACCGACACTTGTATCTCCCTGATACCGACTACGCCGTGCGGCACGAGTAATCGTCCTTATTGAACAGGACAAAGTGAGGAAAGGATAAACGACTTAGCATGAGCTGTGCTACTATGAAACCCGTCATGACAAAGGGTGTGCGAAAGGGGGAGAGGGCTCCCATGGTCACCCCTAGCTGATGCTAAGGTAAAGAACGAAGAGCATATGGTCAAACTCTTTAGAGAACAGCCAACGATAGATGCTGGAAGCGCTGTACACTAGATAATGGGAACAAGAAAATCAATACATCTACCGACCTCATTAGGAAACAAATCAGAATCCAAGATGGGAGCGGAACGGGATATGCATCGGGCCGCGATCCAAGTCCGATTCCCGCAACATGTGAAGCTGCGATTAGGTTGATAACGTGGGGTAACATTGCTTGGTTACAAGTTACTGGAATACGAGTCTACATGGCGGTGCAATGAATTCGAAACAGCCCAAATGAATCGCTTTCCAAAGCAAGGCGGACATAGATAAGTGGTGGCGGCTATCTACCTTAGATTGTTCACCGCTCTTCTAGAATGAGGCTTCCAGTGATGATCGAAATTGGTGTATCAAGACTTGCAGCAGAGTGGACTCAGGGCGACAAATGAGGGACTCACGAGACTTGTGTGGTAAGTACCTGGTGATGCGGGAGTCGCTATTTCAGCTGAATACTTCCATGCCATGTGCTTGAATGGCAAATGCTCTTTGGTTCAAGGTGACTGCATAAGATGCCCGTGCTTTGCTCTACTGGCTCTGTCTTGAATCTTATTGTATACCTGAGCGGTGAACTTTGAACTATCTTATGATTTATATCAGCCAGCAATAATAGGCAGAGACGTTGATTGACGATGATAGGGCACGTGTACATCCATGAAAGTGAGAGAAGATCGCTACTGTAATGAGCCTTTCCCAAGTGATCAGGGATTGTAAATTCACTCTCCTGCATAAGACTCAATCGTGAGACTGCAGCCCCAAAGAGGTTGCACCCGATGTCGGTGGCCCTTTGTATATACCCGGTGTGGACCCTTGCCAACGGAAAAAGACGCAGGCGAGCCCTATATCAAGTTTTGTTTTCGTGAAAGTTCCAGGATGGTAGAGGGATGCTGCGTGATGAAGGTGGTGAGCTCTCGTGTTGATGACGGATTTGTATAGTTGAAACGGCCAACCTGCAGATAACCGGTATTCAGCATCTTGATTGTCCACTCAGTTTGAGAGGGCTTATCAACTCACAACTACGTACCTTCGGTCAATAATTTACCGAACGCCGAATTGGAGTTGTATCAAGCTGATGGCTGTGGTGTCAATCAGGTTGAAATGATAACTGGGAACCTGTCTTGGATGCTGAGCATTTACTGATACATTGGTAGTCAAGGGGAGGCAAGAAACCTACGACTTCTTCTAGGTGGAAAAAAAAAAAAAAAAGCTCATATAATCTTAGGATAGGCTTTGTGGGCTTCTGGACTACTTGTCTTTGACTTAAGCTTAGGAATACAATATTTGTTTGCATACTGAGTAGGACATCTACTGTATAAAGCAACATAATTATTCCTCTTCTTATCATACGGCTGGTAAATCGAGTTGAAACTACCAATACTCGGTTAAAGACTGAAGATCACAGTCATGTATTACCTTTAAGTTATCGTGTTTAAGCCTTCGTGCATGACAACTCTATGCAACCACACTGGTTCTTATATTTCCGGAGTTGACTTATGAGAGCCGTTTTCCGAAGAGTTTGGCTCTTGTTGGGATTACCTATCACATCACTTGTTTGTTTCTCAAAGAGGAGAGTGACCACACCCACGTGCGTCGATCCTTGGCTCTGTGTTGTTTCTGGAAATGTGGAGGATCACTTCAGACTGACAAGACACAATGGCAGTTCTTGAAGCTGGCATGGAAATGAGAAAGTATGAAATATAGAGCACGATGTCGTTATTTTGCACATATCTGAATATTGGTTAAAGGTAATAAAGCTAGTCATGCCTGTTAAAACTCTTGATTTACAATCACTAGTATTTGTTTAGGAAGGAGTAAGCTAAGCAGGGAGACCCCTTCCCTCGGATCTTTGGTTGGCACAGATTAGTAGAAGCGAAGCATCGGGATCAAGGAGTAAGGAAGTGCTTGACGGATTTTTTCCCTGACTCAGAGTCGACTCAACAACTTTCTGATCGTTTCACTGCTCGACAAGAGATATTAAAAATAACTTCTCTCCTTTCCTCTTCTCCACCGACTACCTTACACATATCGTTGTCCCCAAGTTATTGTCGATTCTCCTTTTCCTTCTTTTTTAACATAGCTGTTCACTAAGCCTTACGTACCTTGAGACGTGAACATCATATATCGAGTTGTTGGTCAACTCGTCTCCATCTCAACTCCACTGTACAGCGAGCTCGAGCCATTTCAACAGGTCCATCGCATGACCTGGAGAGGCCTGTGAGACCCCTACGCTAGATTCAGATCCAGACCAGCCCCAGCGAACGGACCGTAAGAGTACCAAAGCCTCCAGGCCAAGCTATTTTGGTCGACCGAGCCAAATCATACCCCAAAGCGGTGTCATTCGATTCGCTGTCGTCCTTCCCCCTGCAGTGGATGGGGCTTGAACCAAGACTTTTATAGCTGTGTTTGTCGAAACTTCAGTGCTCGCTTGCGTGTCGTCTGTGCTGGATTTGGAGCTTACAGCGATTTATTGCCCGCTATATCCTAGCGGTATCTGTCTATCAGCCTGGTAATCATAACGAAACCTAACGTGGTGAGATGAACTGTTTCTAGTATTCTACATCCGAACACCTAGAAGACGCACTCACAAGTTCGAGCTTAATAACTCTTAAGTGGCAGCCGAGCTCGCATCATTTCTTTTAGGAAGTGTCGATCGACCAAAGCTCTGGACTTATCCTCAGCTAACGCGCTCCGCTCCGGTTGCCGCTCCTCGCCGTGTCCGTCGCCTTCTCCGGAAGAATCACGCTTCAACATTACCTAAGACAACCAATCGCTTTCTATCCTTTGGTGCTTGTAACTCTTAACTTGACTTAACTTCAACCTACTCCGAATCCAAAGAGGCTCTTCGAGTATCTCCCTGAATCAATTCGCACGGTAGCTCCTTTCATATCATTACACCCATTACGCTTGCGACTGGCTTTACCTGGTTCGAACGAAATCTGCTTTTATCTGCATAGCCTTGGGTGAGTGCGCCATATGTTTGCTTCATTTTGATGTGTTTCATGTGCCCAGTTTCATGCTTGCCTTACCATCTATTATTCTCTTGTGTACCACACATCGTCACCCTTCATCAATACATGAGCGTCAAATCCAGTTTGCCAAACCTGAGTGAAACCCGACCAAGGAGGAAAATTGTCGCAAACACGCGGGCGTCTGGTGAACAGTCTCAGGGCCCGAGTCAGCCACCCACCCTCGACTTCTGGATGGCTGCACAATATGGTGGCAGGGGGTGGTGACGTCGTCGGCCTGTGCTTTCAAGACGGATGCGCATTCACAAACGCCACTACACTTGCCATGGCCGACATATCGGACATATCGTTGGACCTCCACTGGTTTCAACGACACTGCAAGTGGCAACGCGATGGTCGTCTCGCCGTTCTCGTCATTTGAACAATTGCCAATGGAATATCAGGCTATGCCATGCAAATCCGCACGTTTCTTGTCTTGAATGGCGAAAAGCCATGGGCATATCCTTTACGCATCCTCTTGACAGGATATGATCGACGACGAACGACACCTCAACCCCACCCAACAAGAATACATTCTCTAGATGGGGATCCAGAGACAGTTAAAGTAGCCGTGGATTGCACTGGGACGCACTCGAATTATCCAGAAAAAGAAAAGATGGCAAGCACAGGGGAAAGGTGAACCAAAAAACACTCAGAACCCTGAATTGTTGCAACAAGATGCACCAATCAGATCAGGGAGATGCACCACTGAGCTGGTTCCGAGATTTTGTCGGGGAGAATGAATCGGCCTTCACCCCACCATCCGGTCGACCAGCCGCCTCGACCACCACTTGGTACCCGCTGGCTCACCCACGAGGGGCGGGTGCTTTGCTCTGGTGCGCTGTGAGGACCACTCATTAGCAGACTGTTGAACGCCTGGGCATCCACTGGACAACGCCAGTTGCTAGTCAGTCAGGCTGACCAGGAGTCCCCTCATTCTGGCTCCAGTGACTGCTCACTCAGCCTCCAAAAAGCCTCCAGCATCCACTGTCGGGCTTGTCCTTGTCTTGGTTCTGGTTCTGGTTCTTAGGAGTCTCCACCGGCCCGATCCTCTCCCCTCCTCTACTGCATGTTGTCCCCTCCATTTGCTTGATTCTTTTCGATTTCCTCAACTTGTCTTGGCTTCTGACATCGTCATCGCCTCCATTCTGCATTGCGTCGACCTTTTTCCACAGCTTTAAATCCCCAAGAAGCGATATTTATCACATACGATATTGTTTTGTGCGATATTGACGACTAATAGTTTGTTTTTATTTTGTCCCGCAGTTTAACTCGCCGTTTACGATTTCACTTTCCTCTGCGAGATCAGCGACAACAACGATACCCCTCCGTTTCTCTTAATAATAACTTTCGCTTCATTCACCCACGAAAGTCTGCTCGATAGCGATGTTATGGCCGCTGTGATCGGCGACCTTATCTCAGACACCTCATATCCTCATACCATGATTGCCAACCCCTCCCTTCAACATCATCACTCGCACGACTCTTCCTCTTCTTATCGATCCGGCAGCCGATCACGACGCTCTACTACCCCGCGAGCGCAGCGTACAGCAGAACTCGCCGACTTCAGCAACAACCACAGCTCTGCGACGTGGTCACACGCGCCTGCATCTGCATCGGCTTCAGAGTCAACTTCTACTCCAGTGCCTGCGGGTCACGAAACCGCCCACGTGTCGGCCACTGGCGGAGCCTCACGCTTCCCCTCCCCGCCTCCGTCCTCATCGCCCGCTGCTGCCACCGGCCCTGCTTATGCCGATGATGCAAAGAGTCCGTCTATGGCATCTGACGCGAGGGACTCTGGTCCCCTAGGTCACGCTTCCCAGCCCGGCCCAACTTCTCACAACTCTTCTGCTCAACAGCCATCTCCTGCATCCGACGACTTCCAAATACCCAACCCTTCTTTTCCTCTCTCCAGCGCATCGTCGCAAACGCCAACACAGACTGTCATACACATTCGTGACCTAGCGCATATTCAGAGTCTGGCCAGTGCCGACCTGCTATCTGGCAATGGCGGATCCGGCATACTCAATGACCCGCCTCTTCAACAGATGAAGTATGAGATTAGTGGTATGCCCATAGGGGATATCATCGAGATGGTTGCTGCGTTACTAACAAAGATCACGACCACCAACGATTTGCAGCACGATGCAATGCAGCGCAATGTTGCTCATCAACAACAGGCCAACCAGTCTGGGGACACTAGTGGCAACTCGATCTCATCGTTGAACCATTCAGTTCTCGCGTTTCACGGCAAGAATGTCCCTGCTATCACCATTCTCAGCTACCTCTCGAGAATACACAAGTACTGCCCCACTACCTACGAGGTTTTCCTCAGTTTGCTGGTATATTTCGATCGTATGACCGAACGTGTCAATGATATGGTCACGAGGAATGAAGAGAACCGGCGGCAAACGCGGTCCCAGCAACCAAACGCAACTTCTACCCAAGACACCCCTATGCGCGGTGAGGGCATGGATGTGGACGAGAGTGACTCGGACCTGGCAGATGACGACGATGAGGAAATGGCTGACTCAACTCGACCAAGCCGGACAAGCAGCCATAGGGGAGCTGCCACCCCTACTGAATACAGTGGTATTGCAGCGGCAACATACTTTGTTGTCGACAGTTTCAATATACACCGTCTCATCATCTCTGGTGTGACGTGTGCAAGCAAGTTCTTCTCAGATGTTTTCTACACCAACTCAAGATATGCCAAGGTATGTAGCTATGCTCAGCTGCCCTTTTCTTGCTGAGATGAAACTAACGACACGATAGGTTGGTGGTCTGCCTTTGGTTGAACTAAACCACCTCGAGCTTCAATTCTTGCTCCTCAACGATTTTCGATTAGCCGTTCCAGTGGAAGATCTGGAAGCGTATGCGACTATGCTTGTCGAGTTTTATGCACGAGAAGTAGTGGCTAAACAAGGGGGAACTGGGAACACTGAGTGAATAAAGTCACTAAGTGATTGCCAGACAATATGTTACCCTTACAGAGCTACCCGCATCTACGGTGGACAAACGTTGATCGTCTGCCTTGACCGATGAGCATGGGACCGACTCCGATTGCCCTGGCAACCAAATACTTCAACCGATGCGAGACACACAGGGGCGATCCCCGAAAAGCAGGCAGCCATTGATCAAGCTCACTACTGGTGTTTGTTCCGATTGTAGCTACTGACAAGGGCCTTTGGCCCTGCTACCATCTTGTATGGATAGCTTATGACGATTGAGAGGGGATGTTGAGGAAACTGAATAGCTTCTACCAGGCTGATCCTGATAGCGGAGTAGTGTATGACTTTGTTGGACATGTGCTATGTTTGAAGCACGGATTGAAAGAGCGAGCAGTGGGCTGCTCAAGAAAGCTGTATTTCTTGCGTAGACTGGGGTACTTATACAGATATGGGCTACGGATATGGGTACGGAGGGCCAACAGAGGCAACCTGTTGGTTTGGAGACGGGGTTGAGGTTGTTATTTTTGTGTGACACGCAAACACTAGGAGTTGATGGTGTTTTGGTAAAGAGGCATTTGCTTACTTACGTATATAGTAACCTGCATGACTCTCCCTAGCGCATAGGTCTCGAACAGGGATTTCTTGACGGCCAAGTTGACTTTCAGATCCAAATAAGCATTCTGTGAAACTCTTCATGATGCTTATAGCCTCGTTCTCGGCGGCTCCCATGTCTCTGGGTGATCAAACTCGATAACAGAATTCTCCATCTTGATCCCAATTTGCCACTTGGACCAACCAGGCCAGATGTTCTCAAATTCACCCGTTGACTTGCCCTCCGCATCCCAGTGCTGCTCAACGTCAAACCAGCCCAACATACACGTGGACGTAGATTGTTGCGGAACGACAGAGCACCATTGATCAGTATCAGGCAGCTCGCCCTGACTCCCAGAGCCTTCAGGGAGAGGAGGGAAGACCAAGGTGGTGTCGAAGCCCAAATAGTTGATCCATGAAGTTCGGAAGGGAAATGAGGGCGCATAGCGAATAGGCTTGAAGGTGGCTTGGAAGAATGGTGTGGGATCCGGTGAGGCTGACTCAGAGCTAGCTGAGTCTGTGGGCAAAGTATCGTGAGGATATACCTTGACAGTTGTAGAGCCATTTGAGTTATCAGTCCAGTCGAACTTGGCGAGGTGTTTGGGGACGTTCCAGTCTAGATATCTTTTGTTAGTAGGCGAAGAGAGAAGATATCTCGAGAGTAGGCGTACTCTTTCTACCATTGTAGCACGTGTGTTTATGAGAAACATAAATTCTCATAATCTTGACACCTTTTCCTTTAACTCTCCTCCCATTCTCATCCTCCTTCTCGTACCCAAAAGTCACCGGCGCGAGAATGAGTTCATCGTAGGGTCCAACTGGAGAGTCCGTGTAGCAAATAAGCTGCAACATACTCAGACCTCCAAGAGCTTTCTGATCTTTAGCAAAGTCAGATTATCCTTCAAGAGGAGAGTAAGCCATGGCTGGAAGACCTTCTTTGGCTTGCCATGGAGGCGCCCAGAATATGAAGGCGTAGATATCGCCCTTGAGGGTCCATGGTGGAGGAACGGATGGGATGTGTGAGTCTGCCATGTTGTGATATTTGAGGATCTGGATATCAAAGATGATCGTGGGAGAAGTAGAGAGATACTATATACTGCTTCACAAGGGCGAAATAATGCTTATGGCGTTTTCTTATGACATAGCAGCTGAGATGAGGTTGCATCAGAGACAATACCAAGCCTTTGGGGGTCAGAAGACTTGTGACCTATGTCTTAAGGGACAAAAATGCTTGAGATGAGTTTAGCATATCCTAGCAGGCCTATATTCCAGTTAATTTTGGCACCTTGGTTTGAGTCTGAGGATGCTGTGCTGTAAAAGCCATCAACTCCAAGTCTCCAACTTCCAAAGACATCCAGCAACCTCGACACTGACGAACAGGTTTCCTAGACGAGACTAGCTCAGTAAATTCAATCAATTCAATTCAATTCAATTCAATTCAGCAAAGACTTGTCAATGCCTCTTCTAGACATATCCCGCTCTACCTGTTCTTCAGCCTAAAACCCAACAGACTCATCTAAGAAGTGTCTATCTTGAACGAATCTCGACCATCCTTGTAACTTGAATGGACAATTTCAACACGTAGTCCACTGACCTCAGTTGGATCCACAACCCTCCTGAAGTCGGCCATCACACAGAGCTGGAGCTTCTGTCGTTCCAGCAGATAATACTCGACGTCTTTGAAACTGAGACTGGCAAGGTCTCCATATACGATTCTTTCTCTGAGTCGACATTCGATGGGCAGTGCTGCTGCAATCACCGAGTCCGATGGGTTTGCCATGAGATTGCCAGCAAATGGGATACCGCCGACATAATGAGATGTTTGCTCACCACAATCAGTGGGCGGCTGTCCCAGGTAGAAGTAGATGGTGTAGGAACCGGGAAATGCGCCCATATTCACCATCACAGCGATAGTCCATTTGGTCGTGTAGTCTGTCGGAGACATTCCGCCTGCCATCTTGATGTCCGTGCTCGCCTGAAGACCGACCGCAGCTGAACCTCCCCACCATTCGCTGACCTTCTTTTGTAACTCTTGTCGGACATCTTCCTTCTGTCTCCCCGTGAGATCAGTATCAGCATACGTGTATCCGAAAGCTTCAGTTGTCCTGGCTGTGTCCGAGTTCCAGAAGGTACCGTCAACAGACGCAAAGAACGGAGTCAACGGAGACTGAGAGTCTTGCATCTCCCCCTTGAGAGTGGTGAAACTGTTTTCTCCCGCCGGCATTGGAGTGACCCATGAGTACGGGTTGAGAGCTTGCCATATGGCAACTACTCGATCTGTCATGGCGTGGTGAAGTAGGAACAGTGGATCGAACGAAGACAAAGGGACATATGTCATGTGTCCTCCGAGACCGCCGTCGGTATGAATAATGTCGTGAACAGATTCGATCGAGTCTGCCGTCGACAAATTCTGCGTAGCACCCCATGCCTTGGTCCCGAAGCTGTTAAAGTCCCTGTAACTAGTCAAGAGCTCATAGAGGCGCCGTTGTATCTCTGGAAGTCTCAATAGTAGCGCAGCGTTGACCTTTGGGTTGTCAGATGTCGGATCGGTTTCACTCTCAGATGCGTTAGGGGCTCTCTTGGTCTCGCCCCAGTCTCTCAGCTAGTTGACAGTCAATGGCGAGTTCTCTTGCAACGTTGGGGCACTCACTGGACTCCAAATCATAGCAGTTGCGTTTTTGGGATGAAACCTGTACGAGTAGAGAGGGTTGCGTATCTCCTGAACACCTCGAGGGCCCCACTGGGCGATGGTCGCATTCCAGAATACATCAGGAAAATGCGATTCTCCTTCAGGGGGAGGCATTGCCCAGTCCCAATACGGCATTCGGAAGTCGCGTGCAGCATCTATATATGTTTGCCGATCAGTCCCGTTAGGAAACATGCCGGCAATGACATTGGCCATTCGATATAGCTCTTGCTGTTCCATCTAGTTAGCAGAAGCATGAGGAATAACAGGTGTCCTCATACCTCAAAGAGAGCTAGATACGGCCGGTGCCACACTGGGAAAAGAACGGAACTGTGAGCGCAATAACCAGACTGGTTTGCTCCTGGGGCGGCCTCAACACCATTCCATGCCTCGAAGGGAACTCCGTGAATCCCTGAACAGGCAAGGAGGTATCAGTAAGGCCTCCTCATAACGTTTTGTCTGAGACAGTGTCACGTACCAGCGATCTTGTACCACGAAGCAGGGTCGTTCTGACTGACATCCTGGAACATGCTCATGGAGAGTATGAACAAGTCCCATTTGTATCGATCTGCCTTCATCTGTCGTATCTCGAGCCTCAGTGGTGTAGTGCCATTGCGAGTCTGAGGCAGAGCCTTGACGACGATCGGTGCATCGGGGTCTTGTCTGCGTGTGAGGGAGTCGATATCAACGCCGCCGTAGTTGTAGCTCTGTGCTG
The DNA here is from genome assembly GCA_013759095.1 of Fusarium sp. NRRL 29148. Lineage (NCBI taxonomy): Eukaryota > Fungi > Ascomycota > Sordariomycetes > Hypocreales > Nectriaceae > Fusarium > Fusarium sp. NRRL 29148. Next base: position 23,106 of record JABSTL010000993.1, read on the forward strand.
TGACGACAGCGAAGAGCAGCCAAGCGAGGATGACACGCATGGTGTAGGTTGATGAGGATGTGAAGAAGAGAATGGCCCAAGTTTGGGTATGCCTAAGTTGAGTAGAAATTAGGTAAGTAAGTCGAAGCTAGGCTTTGTCTTCCGAAGGGGAGGTGCAATCTTTGTCGGCTGCTGCACCTGTTGGGCAGGTCCAGCTACCTATAAGATGGGCCTACTCGATATATAAATTGAGTATTACCTAAGGCATTGAAGAGTGATAGAATAGGAAGATTCAAGGTTACTGAGGACTCGAAATGACCTCGAGAAAAGAGTAAACTAAACAAACAAACACCAAGTCCAGTCCAGTCAAGTCATGGTTATATAAACAACCCCCATGCTGTGGTGACTGTGTACTATTGCTGCTCGTTGCACCACTTCAAGCTTCTAACCTTGCTTTAGATATACCAAAGAAACACTGCTCTCATCTATACCCTCCACTAAAACTCTCTTTCTGTTTGTGTGTGCAATGTTATTGTCATATCCTACAAAGGATTCACGTTGTTGTGTGCCCTGTTCTGCTCTCAGTCAAAGAAACAGACAGTAGCAGATGGACGGAATCACAGAACGGCTTGTTACATTTCCCCCTTTTGGATCACAAACACTCCATTCATCTTCCAACAACAGCTGTCTCCTCAGCTGCCATTCGTCCATAGTCTCGGCTACTCGCAGCCGCCTTATTCTTTTTGTATCACTTGGTTTCCATGCCAGGGTACACGGCAACCGATTGTCCACGTTCCCATGCCCCGTTTGCTCGGCGCTGTCCGATGTCGAGATGCCGTGGATATGTACCAATGTGTGTTGCTGCCGTCATTGGTGTCATCTGCTTATCAAGCAGAAATACCTGATGTTGATGGCTAGGTGTTAGTATGATGTCCGGTAAAGTCGGTGAAGACATCCCGATAATTGTCTGTGCGCAAGATATCAGAAGGCATGGATGATGATATTCGTCTGTTAGGGAAAAAAGAACACGTTCTAAAAGGGATTGTCAAGTCATACTCGTATTAACATGATGCACTATTGTGAATGTACAGGGCCGCTGCCATATAGACAGCTCAAAGAAAAAAAAAATCATCGTCAGCACAATATATCCCTCTATTTTCCAACCCGAACGCCATCTAATGCCATAGGTCTCATCGGACCCTTCCGAGGCTCATCGCCACGGTCCACACGGTACTTGAGCTTGACGCCCATCGCAGCAAGCTCAACATCAAGGAACTTGAGCGCACCAGGGACAACCACCTGCGTAGTGTGGTCACCTCCAACCCAGGAGTTACCGTGACCGTCCTCCCAAATCTCACCCTGGATCTCGGTAAGGTCGATGCCCTCCGCGTCGTCCAGCTTGACCGCACAGGCACGGCATCGTACGATGCTCGCGGCCTTCTTCTTGCCCGGCGCAAACTGTGACACTGTTGGCTGCACAGAGAGGAACGAACCACATCGGCGGCAGATCCACGATTTCGAGTAGTCAGAGCAGTTGAGCAAACGATCTTGAAGCAGGAAAGCAGTTCCGTGTGCCAGCAGAGCATCACGCTCCATTTCTCCGACACGAATACCACCACCCCTCTTTCGGCCCTTAATAGGCTGACCGGTCGTAGGCACGACTGGACCTGTGGTTCGCACCTGGTACTTGTCGTTCACCATGTGTCGCAGTCGCTGGTAGTAGACCACTCCGATGTAAATGTCAGCTGCGAGCTCCTCTCCGGTGATGCCAGAGTACATGGGCTCATTGCCGTGGTAGTTGTACCCAGCCTTCATCAGCTGGTGGCCAAAGTAATCTCCTGCCGTGTTCTCTTCGTCAAACTTGAACGGCGTCGAGTCTTGCGCAAGGCCATGAAGCGCACCAGCCTTGCCTGCCAGCGACTCCACAAACATGCCTATCGTCATACGAGAAGGGAAAGCGTGAGGGTTAATAATAATATCGGGGGAAATGCCGGTCTCAGAAAAGGGGAGGTCCATCGTCGGCCACTTTTGCGAGGCAACACCCTTCTGTCCGTGTCGAGAAGAGAACTTGTCACCAATGATGGGCGATCGGGGAATACGGAACTTGACAGAGATTGTTTGCAGAGGCTCGTTACCTGAATCGGCTCCGATCAGGCGGACTTCTTCAACAAACCCTTGCTCCGAATCCTTGTACTTCTCATAGTGAGTGATGCCATCAAGGTTCACCAGTTTGCCATTGTAGTCGGGAGTTACGGTGTGCCAGGCACAGATGACGTCTCCCTCTTGAATCAGACGGCCAACATGAGGCAGACCATCGTCATCCAGCATGCCCTGGTACTGAGCGCTCACGTAACTGTGTGGAGCAAAGCCAAAGGCCTTGGTGACACTCTTAGTGGCCTTGGTTCGAGAGTCATCCTTGAGTGAGATCTTCTTCGTCTTGTAGATTGTACCATGGCCAAAGCCTCGCTCATGGGCACTCTTGTTGAGAATCATAGCGTCATCCATGTCATATCCGGTATAAGAAATGACAGCAACAACGGCGTTCATACCGTTGGGGAAGTTGTCGAAGCCATACGTGTTGTGAAGAGGTGCTCGCACAATGGGCGTTTGACCAGTTTGGATGCGATAAGACTTGTTATCGGTTCGGTAGCGGATAGCAGCGCCAGGAGTTCCCATGGTTTGCTTACCCATCTGACATTGGTACATGTTTCGGGGAGACTGGTTGAAATCGGAAAAGGGCGTCATGTTGGCGAGAATCGAGAGCATGTTTGTGGGATCGAACTCAACATGTGTTGACTTACCAGACTCGACCTCCTGAGGCACAACGGCAATAGACATGTAAGGCTGCTCATAAGGACCAACCCAATCCTCCTTCTGAAGAGGAAGGTATTTGACAGGGCGCACCATTCTTGAGGGTGTTGATGTCATGTAAATACCGGGGTAAGATCCACCCCTGGATGGAGGAACATAACCAATCTCAAGTTGAAGAGGAACTCCATGAGTACCCTCAACCTTCCAGTATCGGAAGCAGTCCGCAATTCTGACAGACTCCTTGGGGGTACAGAAACCAAGAATCTTGCCATCAAGCATCACAACGACATTCTCTTCAGTCGAAGCCGAGGAAACGTCAACAATTCCAAGCTCCTGAGCGAGAGAAGCAATATGAGACACATCGACGTAGTCCGTCATGATCTTACACTTGTGCGCAAGATGGTTAAGAAGACCACAAGGAGCACCATCAGGAGTGTGGACAGGACACATAAAACCCCACGACTCTGGGAGCAGCTTTCGGACGGCTGTGGTCTTCAGTTGGGCGAAGAAGGCACCACGATGTACCATACGGAAATGACTGATGAAACGCAAGAAGTTGAGCTTCTCAGCCACGACTGTGAAACCAGCTGTTTGTTGCAAATCAAGACCTGATGCGCTCTGCAAGTTACCCGTCGACAGGAAGTATTCTAGAGCATTTCCAAGGTTCTCGTTGGCCTTGCGGAATATGTTGTTGGGGAATTCCTTGCGGAAATCCTCGGAGGTGAAGGCAACGCCGGGATTCCTTCGAAGGTAATCGCGCAAAGATGCTCGAACGTTGACGCTGAGGAACTCATCAAGTCTTTCCTTGAGGATCTGTCCATACAAGAAACCACCAAGCAAGATCTCCTGGTTCTGGACGGCATCAGGGTTGTCGACTGCACAGTCACCAGCGACAAGCGCGTAAAGCTTTCGGATCATGAAGAGAAGCAGCTTAAACTTCTCCTTGTCCTGCTCTTCGGTAACATCAACATTTCCAAGGTGGACCAAGACAATTCTTCGCAAGAATTCAGTTCCAACCTCGAGGTTGGTCATGGTGTCCGGCACTCCCAGAACAACTCGGAACTTCTCGCCCAGGTATGCTCTTGTATCCGACTTGCTGTAGAGTTTGTATGACTTGTACGTCCGTAGAAGCAGCTCGATTCGGTGTGTCAAGAAGGTGTTCTCGGTGGACTTGGAGCCAGCAGGACCGACCAGTCCCTCGAAGATTTCGCGATCATTGGTCTCAACCAATGCCTTGAGGATCATCATGACGGGAACAAGGTATTCGTTCTTGCGCCATGAGAAACGAAAGGTCATGTTTCCATCGCTGAGGTAGTGGAGAACGTTGGTCTGAGAGGTTTCGTCGGGGCGAACTGCACGAAGAATGATACCGTAGGGAGTGTAACCAGGGCCACGGTTCTGGAAACTTGGTCTGTTGATGGCCATGGGAAAGTTTCGCTTGTTCAACTGCAGCATTCGAATAATCTTCTCGATACCGTTCACGATAAAATATCCTCCAAGCTCCTCTGATTCTTCCTTTCGCTCAACAAGGAGCGCGGGCGAGTTGTTCTCAAGATGACATCTGTTCGACTGGTATATGTGAGTAAAAACACCCAAATGCAGAAATCGGTTTGCAAACCTTGATCATGACAGGTACTTGGCCAAACTCTCGAGTAAATTCAACTGGATCTCCGCCATTGATGCGGTACTCGAGAGTAGCTGAGAGCCTTCCTCGATATGTTACATGGCGTTCTCTGCACTCAGCGGGGAAAACCTGACGGTTCCGGGCCATCTTATTGGAAGGGGGCACCTGAGGCTTCTGAAGGAAGACGTCTTTGTATCTAATAGTGAGGCGATTCTTGCCATCTGGCGAGGCGCGGTCGTCGCCGTCGAGGTATGTTCTGGCGCCAATGTCGGCTATACCATGCGCCAGCAGGCCTGGCTTGCCATCGTCGCGAAACAAGCCATTGAAGGACTCAAGATGAGGGTCGACGGCTAATTGGAGGGCAGGATAGGCAGTGTGATCCTTGGGAGGGTTTCGAAAGAGGTCCTCTCGGCGCAGTGTATGGAATTGGTGATCCCACTCGGTTTCGGTGGCCGAGGGTGCCATGGTGACTGGTACTCTAGAGAATGGCCTAGAGCTTCAAGAATGGCGAGACTCGGTGTGATGTCTTCTGAGCGATGGCAGAGTTAATCGCAATAGAAGAAAACATTCGAAGAATCTTGCCGGCCGCTATGAACAATGAGGAGCGGCAAATCTGTTGTGTAAGACCGCTCGCGATCGCAAAGATTTAGGCTATCGCGGCGCAGAAAAAAAAAGTTCCCAGCCAGAAAAAAAGTCAAAGCTAAGCTTAGTCATTGCCGTTATCTTATCAGAAGTGGGGTAGTCAGCTAGCGAATGAGGAGCAAGCATCATCGAATGCGGGAACTGGTTCTATATCAATCAAGCGATTTAGGTGTAACATTTGAATTCGGCCGCATGAGCGGTTAAAACGGCTGAACGGTTCATTGCATTCATAATTTAACAAAAGGCATAAATGTCAAGGCCAGTCAAATGAAACGCCCGCAATAGATCAACATAGCGATAGCCCGGCCATCTTATCCCTGCGGAACCAAGCTCTCACAGAGGCAGCATCACGAACGAGAAGATTACATCGTTCCAGGATTTTTAGCTAGAGGCGATAATAAACGAGAATTATGACGAATTATCTACCGTTTCCTAAGTCACAAGGCATGCTTAGCAAAGAAAGTTGGCCCCTTTGTGTTGCCAATCACCGCTTCCAGAGCATGAAGGCCTAAAGCTGGTGCCTGGGAAATAATTTAGGTACGACGCTGACTGTGTAAGTCGAATATGGGGGCCAGGACGAGCTAGACGAGGTTTGTAAACTTGAAAGGTGGTTACGATTCGGCTTCTTTGTCAGTAACAAGTGTGGTAACGGAAAGTTTGGAGGCACTGAGGGCCACTGAAAGTGCGTTGTAGTCTGTCAGCTACCACCAATGTAGTTATCTCCGGTGGCGCGGAGACAAGAGGTAATTAGGCAGATGAACTTGGAGCCTGCCAGACACTCCGGAGTAATACTGGACTGCCACCTTGTCGGGGAATAGTCTAAGGATGACGACTCACGAGATGCACTTGTCTCGCAGCCCAAACGCGAAAGGCTTCCCAATTACTACGCGAATAAGAGCTGGGGTTACAAGCCTCGAATGAGATGCTTGCAGCAACTGCAGCCCAACCTGCATTGCAGTACATACAGGTACCATGTCCAAGAATTGATTGATTGATGGTCCTAGAGATAAACGCTTTGGTGAGACCTCGGTTGGTTTTAAGCAACTTTACTTGATTTGCAGGCAAGAGCCCAACTCGCTGCACTTGGCCTCGGTCCATCAACTCTCTGTACACCTTCTGGGTAAAGAGTACTTCCACACTATTGTTTTCTGCACATCTTAATATCTTGCCATATTCACAGCTCCTCCTTGAATCATCTCGATGTCAAGGTAACCTTGGGGTCATCAGATATCACGACTCCGCTACCCAAGTGCCGTTGTACAGGGCAGCGATTTATGTGGCTCACCTCATACCCTGCAACAACTTTCCTCCTGCATCCTTCAAAAACATAGAATCGAGCTGCATTATAATACTACACTCAACAAAGGATTGTAGTTCGAGGCAGCATATGTCCTTGATCTGCAGGTCGTCCAACAACTCGATTCATCGTCCCGTTATCAACCAACGCCTTAACTTGTGGCTGTCCGTGGCTGGCGATCAAGGCCCACACTTTGCATGTGTTATTGCAACACAACATTGAAGCACCTCAAACCGCCCGTATTTGAAACCGCATTGCACGATCCGGAGGGAGCTGCATTGCCCAGGAGATCTCTTATCCGCTTTCAAGGCCTATAACCACAAGTCGAGCTCGACCAGGTCAGTTGAGTACCTCGATCAGATCCAGTATCGATCGTCAACGCTGTCACCCTCTACAAGTCTTAACCCATCGGGTGGGTTTGTTTGCCGGCTCCCGTTCTCCCAAGACCCTGCAGCTAACCGTGAAGCACTTTGATTTTAAGAGGCAATTTCAAGATAGTGACATTCAACTCAAACGTCTATTTCCCAGCCAGCCCATCATTCGCCAACCGCTCTGTCTTGCAGCGACAAGGACCTTACGGGCAAATACAAAAACGCAGCATCGCTCGTTAGGCGCCCTCACAGGAGGGAGCCCTTGACTTTGAGCACTGACGTCGACCTCCTGGAGCCCTGCGTGCCCTGGTCGATCATCGCTCCACTCAAGCAAGCTCTCCTCTGCTCAAGCGAATGAAACGCCGCAGCGCCTAGCCCACACAGCTGCCACCTCTGGCTGGGCCAGGTGATTGAAGATTGGAATGTCACAACACCCCGCGACGACTTGCAGTCCCCAATCACTACCTTTTGGCGCTCCCGCTCACTGCCCATCCCTGCACGAGCTCTACCTTGCCTTAGGCCTACCTGCCTGGCCTGACCTGACCTGGAGCTTGAGCTCTCCTGCTGCCATCGATACATACCATACCCTGGATTAGTTGGTAGCTTACCTGGGGAGCTAGCAGTGGGATAGCTGCCGGTCTCACGACTGCTGCCAAGTACCTCGACCAGCGTTGAGTTTGATATTCGCGCTTACACCCGACTTAACCCTCTACAGCACCAAATCTTTCTCGGTAACCTCTCTGGGCTCGTTTGGCGCTGCATCTGCGCTAAAAGCTACGCTACTTGCGCCGCCAGGCACGGGTCGTTCCCACCACTTCCCCATTCCTTGCCCCCTCAAGGCCCCAAAGGCTCGTGCCCGTTGGTGGTCTCTGCTGGGTGTCTTTTGGGTGCCCTTTCTGGCGTCTCTGTTGACTGTCTCGGCCGTCATCTTGTCCCAGGTGGGGCACTTTTTTTGTGCCTCCGCCTAGGCGTCACCTGTGCCAATCTAGGTACTGCTCCTCCGTCGTTGCACCACGAGCCTCTCCTCCTTCACTATTTCCATCGCCGCTCGAACCCGCCTCCGACGCCGACACCGACCTTGGTCCAAACGCCTAGACGCTGGCGCGCACAACTTTGCAGGTGCAGATGTTACTTGTCGCCTGCCACCGTCATACAACTCGCTTTTCCTGAACCGCCATCCTGCCGCTCCTCTCGCTTCTGTCACCAAGAACCACGACCCTGCATCTGAACAGCAACAAGAATTGTCCGCCCATAAAACACCCCGCTCACCACATCTTCTACCGTCTTTCGCGAAACCGAGATATTTTGTGTCCTTCTGTCAAAGAGGAGAAGCTTTCAAGAGAAACGGAATTTCTCTTGTTCATCTTTGCGACAAGCTGCAGCGTTCTTCCAATCAGCACCCCCGCCTTCACCCGACTGCCTACCGCAGCCCGACCAACGTTTTTCGTGACCCGATAGCAAATATGGCAGGGTTATTCCAAAGGGTCTACAATTGGCTCATGCGCATGTTCTGGTAAGTAGCCATAATCATGAGGTTGCTTCCACGGAAACCTAACAGAAACCTCTGGTTCCTTTGCGACTGGCTGTTCTGCACAGCTGCGACAGCTTCTGAACCTACATGCTGATAATGACTCCTAGGGCGATGGAAATGGAAGTGACGATGGTTGGTTTGCAAAATGCTGGAAAGACCTCGTTATTACGAGTTCTCGCTGTAGGTTTCGACATGCCGTTTTTTTTGCTTGATCGCTTGTAGCTGACTGTCACGTTTGTAGGGCGGTGAATTCACTCTCGAGTAAGCGCTTCCCAATACCGGCTCTTGCCATGAATTTCCTCGATCTCGCTGTAGCCTGCCCGGATATTTCAACTGTGTCATGAAGTCCCAGTGCTAACTCCAGATGATAGCTCCATCCCCACCGTTGGTTTCAACATGAAAAAGGTACAGCGCGGACACGTTACCTTGAAGTGTTGGGATATTGGCGGTCAGCCCCGGTTCCGAACCATGTGGGAAAGATACTGTCGAGGCGTGAGCGCCATCGTTTTTATCGTGGATATTGCCGATACACCATTGATTCCCCAAGCGAAGGAGGAGCTCCACGATCTCATGAGCCGCAAGTCGCTTGAGGGTATACCACTTCTCATCCTGGGGAATAAGTCCGATCTTCCGGACAAGCTTTCGGTGGATGAGTTGATTGACGAGCTAGACCTGAAAAGCATACGTGGTCGTGAGGTGTGCTGCTATGGTATCAGCGCGAAAGAAGAGACAAACCTTGACGCAGTAGTCGAGTTTCTAATGAAGTATGCCACGCGACCATAATCAGCGCCATAACTCGCTGGTGTGGTTGCTGTAACACTCGCTTGGGGATGTTTCCACGCCCTCTGACTCAAGAGGTAACAAGCGTCCAAGTCTGTGCCAGTTGTTCCAATAGCTGGCAGACAAAGACTTCTTTGCTTGCGTCTCGGGCCAACAACAAAGACCGGCTTATGACAAGCGAGTGAAAAGACCAAGGGTAAACATATATAAATTCCTCTCTCACGAGCTCATGATTTTTCCAGATATCTGTTGGCCCATACGCAGCTTTTACTGGTTTTCGAAGACTTCTTCGCTGCTCTTATGTCGCCATTACCCAGGCCCTGGAAAACCATGACACTTTTCTTTGTTAATGGACGGAGCATAATCTTGCATGGTGGGAAGAAATCCAGCACTGGCTAGAAAGGAGAAAAGGTCTTTTCCCAAGGGACGCCGTTTTTGTATATGGAATTGGCGCTTGCCACTCCTCACTGTTTCCTTCTGTTATTCACTGGAGGCCTAGGCGCTGTTGCCATTGTCGATGGCGCTATTGTTTCTGCTGCTGTTGACGATAATGACGATATGATTCTTGGATGTTGTTTTCTACTTGGAACATACTTTGATCGAGTAAAGCATGGGCAGTTGTCGGCCACAGCTTGTGTAAGTAACCTGCCAGCAGCTGACTAGAAACGGCTGATGACTGAATGATTATGTCGTTATGAAAATGTTCGTTCAGTTTTTAAGCCTGGTAGTTGATGGGAAGACGCGTGTGTTTATAGACAAGGGAACCAGATCCAGATCTGGATTCGAGTTTGAATGTGTGACTGAGTTTTGTTTTGTTAGTCAAGAATAGTGGCAAGAGATGGACTCTTTCTGAGCTATATCGCCGAAACCCGTGTCGGTTGAGGGGATAACGAGCGACTTTAATAGGCATTGACTGAATTTTCAAGATTTGACTGTTTGTTGGAAAGAATCGAATGTCCCAGATGACATGGGGCGAGTTGTGAATGTGAGGCGGAGAACGTCCAGGTGGTGCTTGGGTGTGGATACTTATCAACACCCATTTTCACAGCCCTGAGACTTTTTTCAATAGAAAAAAGCCCAACGAGTAAACCAGAAGCTGTAGAATATCGCCAAATAGTAGAATAAACAGAGAGAATGAAATCTGCAGTTCAAGAAAGGACGAAAGAAAAGAGGTGAGGGAGGGGGTTGTTGATGAGGGAAACTCTAGGAGGCTACACACGGACCACTTGATGCGTTGGCCAACTCATCGCTGCAGTTGACAAGCGCCGCACGCCAGTTTTGCAGTGGCTCATCGCCCTGTCAATCCCGCCTCGCATCACGCAGCGCATCGCGTTCCCGCCCGCACCCACACCCCCGGCCGAGCAAACGAACTGGTGAGGATCTGAGGTGCAGCAGGGAAGGATATCGTGGGTTCCTCTGACTGGGTGTTGTCGTTTTATTGAACGGCCAGGTGCTTCCGATGAACGGGTCCCTTTCCTAGATGGTTGCTTCCATGTCTCTAAGCCTCGTAGGTGTAAGTTATTTCCGAGGCTAGGGCAGGAAAGAAAACTTAGGACCTTGATCCTAGATGACAAAAAGACTTAGGTAAATTAGCATAAGTTTAGGATA
>JABSTL010000995.1:0-21343 GCA_013759095.1 Fusarium sp. NRRL 29148
ACTCAAAACATCATTATGTCTAGAATGAGTATTTAGATAAAGGAGAGAAAGTAATAAAACCTATATATGCTACATATCTCATAAGGTCAACTCTATACAAATCACACCGAAGCTCCTCTGATGATTGTTTTGGTAAAACCCTGATGAAGACGTCCGACAGGCTTAAGAGCTAAATCCCCCCCATAAGCAATTGAATGCTCTGTCACAAACCAAAACCTGCATCGATGACCCCGTTCTGCCCAGTGACTGACTTGGACACGACAAAAGCTTTAACTTGCTCTGCAACGTCTTCAACCGAGGCAAAGCGCCCCAGCTTATTGGTGTTGCGAGCAGCTTCAAGTCGCTCTGCGGGAAACGAAAGACCCCATTCCTATATTAAATTGAGGTTTTATCCTTCAATAGGGTGAATGAAATGACTTACTGTAAGTAATATGCCTGGTGAGATGGTGTTCACCCTGATCGACGGCGCAGCTATCTTAGCAAGACATTTCCCAAGGTGAATCTGGGCAGCTTTTGTCACTGCGTATGGCTACACGGCGACAGTCAGTGAATGAGAACCCTTCCTGGGATCAGAAGAACATACCACGCTACTTCCGCTGGGGATCACTCCCGCTAAACTAGCTGTAGACACAAAAACAGGCACTCCAGCTTCTCGCTGGTTGCTCACCTCCAGATACGGTTTCACCGCGTGAAACAGCCAAAGGTGACTCTTCACATTGGCAACGTAGCAGCGATCCCAGTCGTCCTCACCAATGTTATCATCGATGTCTGAGAACTGACGCATTTTTGTCCAACCAACATTGGATATCACAACATCCAGACGACCGCCGAACCTCGATGCTGCCTCGTCGACAAGCGATTTGATCTGCAACTTGTCGCATGTATCCGCTTGAATGGCCTGTATCGAGATAGTTGACCCTGCATGCTTTTTGTCGCACTCGGTTTGAAGGCTTTGGACTAGTTCTTTGGCACGTGATTCGTTGCTGTTGAAGTTGATTACCACGTTCATTCCTAGGTCGACAGCTAGCATGCGAGCGATGGCTGCGCCGAGACCACTGCTTGCAGCTGTGACAAGTGCAACTTTGGGCGTGGACATGGTCTTTGACTTTTGCTGTCAAGGTATAAAATTGCTGAAAATGCTACTGTCTGATTGTCATCCCAGGGCATGGCATTCGGCTACCAGTAAGTTTGATATCGTGGGCATACTCGATGACAAGGAACCTCGCCCCGCACTCCCCCTCATCCCGAGACCGGCCGATAACTGTCACCCTGTGTCTCCCCGCAATTGTCCACACGCCGAAGCATGGTTCGGGACTTGAAATGAGAAGAAGATCGTGGGGTGAACAAATCGAAATGTGCAAGTCTAGGCCAATCTGGCGTCTGTCTTGGCCTCGTCTCGGCATTATGAAAACACATCCCGAGGGAGTAGATGCTTCATAAGGGCCCAAGGAATCTTGGTAGACCCGTTCAAGACATGAAGTGCAGGTTCAAAGAAGCAATATGATGTTCATTAGGAATCAAATAATGTATTACAATTTAGTATATATCCCATGCTCCGAAAAACATTTCTCACATGACTGCATAAGCCGCAGCCAAGACGCTCAACATGCCAAAGTCAATTGACAGGCGACTACCAGAATTTCCATTGTCTGGCGAGACAGTCGCAGAGCTTCCGGTCGGCTCTGACCGACTTGACGTAGCGCTTGCAGTTTTGGCGGTTGACGTTCCACCGCTGGTCTCGCTGGGCTTTCCTCCAGCTTGAATGACTGAATCGAGTCTGCAATTGTTAGCATGTCCGACAATGAATGAGGAATGACTTACATATGGATGAGACCGTTGTTCGTGAGGACGTTCGCCTCGATCACCTTGGCGTTATTGAAGAAGATTTCGTCATCTATGATTCTAACTCGAACCTCGGTCTTGTTAAGAGTTCCAATGACTTGGCCATCGCGAAGGTAGTTGGAGTATGTAACTTCGTTGAGGGTATGGGCTCTTTGAGATAAGTCAGTAAAATATCGCATATGTAACAGGGACAACTTACAATAGCGCTCCACCTAAATCCTCTTTCGATAACTCAACATCAGGACTTCCCGCGTCCTTGAACGCTTGGGTAGAGGGTGCAAGACATGTAACGTTCTTTGAGGCGTCTAGCGCAGGCCACAAACCTGCCTTGATAAGAGCGCCGTTCAGGGCTGTGAGTCTCTTGTCATCGGCAGCCTGAACTGTCTTCGAACATGATAGAGGGGGCAGAAGGACCCTGCAGATGCCTGTTAGTCTGATATCAGCGAGTATGTCTGCAATTACTCACTTATCCACGATCTGGAATCTGCTGGCATTCTTTTCACCCCAAGATCCATCGACAGCAGTCATCTTGATGTTCTGCTCCTCACCTGCTCTGAGATTGACAATGGCCCCGCTGATATCCCCATCGGCTCTCTTCCCCTTCCGTTCTCTCGAAGCGAACACAACCTGACCATCAGCATTGCTGCCGAACTGGCTCTGGATCTGAGGTCCCGCTGTTCTGTTGTTGAACTCTTCGCTCTTCAATAATGTAGGAACTGAAAGCCCACGGGACTCATCGAAGTCTGTGGATGAGAGGGAAGCCGCCATGGAATGATATGAGAAGAAGACCTGGAGCATTGTCTGATTCAATTCGGTTACATCTGAGATGCTAGAGTCTTTGAGGTAGCTCTTGATAGCGTTATCGGTAGGGATCAAGATGGTGACATTGCTGCCCTGGCTGGAAAGTGTCTCGACTAGCACTTGAGGAGCCGCGCCAAGGAGGGAACGGAAAAGGGAGAGGGAATCGTAGTCAGCGATGGCACCGGCCAGGTTCTCAGATACATCCTGGGCGTTGGCAAGCGAGAGAAGGGCAATGCCCGCTGCTTTGATGGAGAAATAACTTCGCATCCTGAATGATGATAAGAGGAATGCCGATTTCACGGGCTTGAAGAAAAGAGAAGAGGATGCAAGCCTCAAAGAGCTGGCTCCTGTGGCATTCTGCTTATTATATAGCAATCGAACTTCAAGGCTGTGGCCTCAAGACAAGACAATGGCTGAGCCTAGACCCAGTAAGCCCATAGCCTGCTTTGCCATTGACGAATGAATAGCTTCAGAAGTAAGCCACGGTAAGCATCATAGGTAGGGATGATACGCTAAGTGAAGTGGCAGTCAGCATAATGAGCGCAAGGGTGGCGCCGAGCTGAAAACTAGCGGCCAGTCCCCGCCCGCACAGCCCTATCATCCCTTTCTTAAACCGCTAATTTCTCACCCGCCTCCGCCTCCATGTACGGTATCTAAAACGGTTTATTCGTATTGGGACTGAAGCGAAATGATGCTGGCTTAGTAGAAAAGGACACTCTCAAGGGATCTCCGTTTTTGAAAGGACGATCGGAGCATTCCACTATTCGATCGCTTGGCGATTAACGATAACGAGTGCTCTTGACTTTACTATATCGCTGTTGCAAGTTAATTCTTCCTGGAGTATGCAGATGGGGAAGGATTTGAAGGCATGCAGCCTGCTGCTGTCGGCTGTTGGCCTACTCCACCCCAACGCGCCAGAATGACATACCCGTGCATTCAATTCACACAAGTTTGACGACGTGAATTTCAGCCCAAAGCTTTAAATAGCAACTTCAAGCGTCAAATCAGTAGATGGAAGTTGTTGAGCTGGTTCGCCGGCCACGCTGAGGGCACTTTGAGGGCTTTCGAAGAGGTACTGGGAATAGGTGATACATGCACAAATAGAGAATGAAGTACTGTTTGCGTGGAAACACGAGCAATAACAGGATAATAAAATATCTTTGCATTGCTATGCTGTTGTTCATTGCACACCCGCATCACGACGTAGGAGACTTCATATAAGAAGATAAGCACGATTCCGTCCTCCTGATGCCGCTATTGTCGCCCGACTTATCACTGCCACGAAGATTATATACGCTAACAGTTGTCTTAGAAAAAGTTGCTTGGATGCTGTGCTATTGAGGGCCATCTGTCGGCAGCTGCACCTTAGCTCCCACTTCCCCATGTCCGTCCGGCTAAGAGAAGAAACGTGTAATTCTGGGAAATGTGCCCAATTCATCACCCAGGAGAAGGTTGCGTAGCGTAACAGGCTACTTCTTCTCGCTTGTTTCATTCTGTCCATTCCCCAGTTTCTGCCCTGCTGCAGCGAGCTGTTGCTCTGCAATCTCGTTCCTCTCGTTATCCTCCTTGGCTAATTTGACATTTCGGAAGAAGAACATCATCAACAGCAGCGGAATAGACAAGGAGAGAGATCCAATGGCGAGGGTCTGTTGTGTCATGCGATAACTCAGGTTGATTGCATCACGAGTCTCAGTGCCCAACTCATAACTCTGTGCAACCACGATCGAACGGAATATTGCAGTGCTGTTGGCCTTGACCTCTTCTGGTAGGTTTGCAGCGAGGCGGCGGGGAAGCAGGGTGTTCCATAATGCTCCTCCGATACTTGAGATGCGGGTTAGTTTGTTGCCATAGAAAGTGTTTCTTGCATGACACTCACCTGTTACCAACATTGGCGCCAAATCCGGATGAGGAAAGGAACATGGCTGTTGCAATACCAATCTCGTGGTCTGGAACAGCGGCCTGCAAAGAGACCTGGAGTGGGACCTGGGCAAAGCCGCGACCAAGGCCAAGCAGGACTTGTCCCGTGGTCAATGAAGCTTCGTTTGCGACTCGGGCTCCATCAATATTAGTAAAGTAAATCGGAAGTCCGTTCGCTAAAGCAACCATGATGAAGCCCAGGATAATGAACGGCTTCGTATGCTTGACAAATCGAATACCCAAGCCAATAACAAGACCACCAAGGTTCAAGGCAACGCGTCGAGAATTGCTGGTAGATAGTTAACACTTGTGCGCCTTTTTGCGGGGGATATGGTGACTCACTCAATACGAACTGCATGACCAGGGGAATAGCCGCCAGCAACCTGCAGGAAGCTAGAAGCAAATGTCCGGTAAGTCGAGCCCGACATTGCGATCAAGCATACTGAAACGCAAGCGAGTATGACATTGCGGTTCTTAACCATGCGGAAGGGCACGATTGGCTTCTTAGCATACCGGCCATCCCAGATCAGGAATGCAACGAATGTGACGACGCCAACTACCAATAAGATAATAGATGATGGCTCAGTCCACTTGTCCGTATTGCGCCGACCAGTGATGGAGAGGGGAAGAAGAGTCATAGCGAGGCCCGCAAGTAACAAGAATGCTCCAACGATATCTAACTGGACATAAAGGACTTGTCGAGCTTGCACGATCCAAGAAGCACCCTTGGGGATTTCAGAGGCAGTGCGCAATGAAGTTCGCTTACTCACAATGCCCCTCTTTCGCGCCCTCATACTCATGAAAACCATGACGGCGATAGTTGGCAGTGCACAGAATGGCATGATTGCAGCCCACATGCCAAAGCCCCAGCGCCAAGAGGACTTGAGCAGCATATGCTCGCCGAGATATGTGCCGGCGTATAAAGTCGGTATGGCAGCGAGTGATTCGGGGAGGGTGAAGAGGAAGCCTCTGTTAATCAGGGAGGTCACCTCGGCAATAAAGATCTGCTCAGTGATTGTCCACCAGGTATCACCAAACGATTCAAAAATGCCGCCAGCCTATACGTTGTCAGTCATTTTGAAGAAAACGATGAGCCATCAGACTAACTTACAAGATATGTTTCGACATTGCGGCACGCCGCATAGAGAACATTCGCCAGAGCCATGCTAATCGCAGCCCCAGCAAAACCCTGCGGTCATCCAATATGCTGGTACTCAGTTAGCCTCGGTTAAAGAAACAAGCAGCATTCAGATACTCACATCTGCAACCTTGGCCAATAGTGGGTACCCAACAATCCGAACAATGCCGTGAACGATATTTGCGGTAGCAATAAGCGAATGGCCTTGGAAATGGCTGGTGGCGTATGGATCGTAAACACCAGCTGAAGAAGCAGCAAAGACCATGCAAAAGTTCATGACAAAAAGGCTGGAGCATCGTGTCAGTATTGCATCCCGCAGGCTCCGAATTCAAAATTCACTCACCCGACGAACGCCAAGGTAAGGGGAAACTTGGTCCAGAGCTTGCGAAGAGCTTCTGTCGGAGCTGAAACGGCATCTTGGTTGCTCTCCGAGTCAATTGCAGCACTTCTATTGCTTTGATCCAGAGGACCTTGGCCAGCAGTCGTGATCTCGCTCTTTTCTGCCGCCATCTTAAAACTTCGCATTGACAAATTTACTCTCTTCTACAGGGGACGGCGTCTTCTTAAATCTGCATGAGTACGAGGGTTCCCCATGCCAAGACGTGTCATCAGACCACCCGAGTTCATACTAATAAACACGCAAATAGTCTAGATTGATAACTGGGACGTCTTGGCATTTTAAGCTTAACCTATGACAGTGCAGCAAGGGTTGAGATTATCTTATCAGATCCCTACATAGCTGGGAAAGTTCTTCCTTGTCAATGAGGTAAGCATCTCCTTTGCTCTTTAGTGTTGAGATATTTCTCACAAGTCATTTCTTGAGATTGGCAACTCTGCAACCATTCATGCGCTGAACCGAGCCTCGTGCAAAAGCCACCCACAACACTGATCAAGGGCAGGAAAATAAGCCATTCCGGATGTCTTATTCACTGCAGCCTTATTACTATTGCGATTTTTCCAGTTCTAGAAAATCCAAGGGGACATGGGAGTTATACCTGCTCTTGTGTTCGATTGTTGTGCCTAATCGCAAGCTCTAGTGTCAAATGCTGATGAAGCTACTAGTACATTCCCGGACCGTGTTTCAGGGAATCTCTGAGCCGGAGGCGCCGGGCCAACATCATCATGGGTGAACTCCAGACTACAGCAAGTATGCTTGCACTCAGTACTGAAACAAATATGATAACATTCAGCCTTTGAGCCCTATCAGCATCTACAACCACGAACTGTTGACCATTAGGCCCGCTGTTGTCCTTGCTCAATGGGTCACCGAAAGAAGGAAGCCCCGAGGTAGATGGGTCCAGGGTAAGAATACCCGTAGAGGAAGAAGGACTGAGAAGGGGAGTGAACGCCCCTACAGAAGAGGTTGGCTTATTCCTATCGAAATAGATCGGGATTTTGTTGGTATTGTTCGAAATGCTGCTAGAGTTGTTCGACGTGCTTGAGGTAGGTCTAGAGCCAGCACCCATATCATGCTTTGTAGGAAAAGGAGTGTTGACAGGCTTGACGCTGCAGCTAGCAGCGGAGTATGCCGCCAGGGACTCAGTGGGGAATGTGAGAGTCGCGGTGAGTGATCCATCGGCGACCACGGCCTGGGTAAACCCGGTGGGAGGGTTAGTCTCGAGGGGAATTGGGCAGTTGATGGTTGAGCACGTCTGAGTGAAGGTGTGTGTAGCTACCGTTAAGCCTTGGGAGGCCAACTCCTGATATTGTCTACTGTAAACATTCTCGTAGATGCCCTTGCTCGAGCGAAGAGTAATGGTGGGGAGAGATATCTCCCTGATGCAAGAAGAGGGGTCGGGGGCAGGTAGGGCCGATGCTGTGAGGATAAGGCAGAGCCAGCTGGCACTCAAGCTGATACGTGACCCCATTGTATGACTTCCAATGTGAGTGCTCCTCCCTGAGAAGACTTGAGATATATCAAAACTGAAGCTGGATACTGGTCCGTCCTTGACTGAGACATTAAGAATAAGAATTCTCATGTAAAACGCAAGAGTATTAAAAAGTAGAAATGTTACCATTGACCTTTTCAAACAAATCCCGAGTCTCCTATTCTCTAATCACCAGAGCGATCCGCACGCGTTGTGCTGGGCGATATTCAGCTGATCACTAGATCACCTTGACCCCTGATGATCTCTGAGATCGACAGAGAACCATGGATCCGGTACTGCAGAATGCCATGAAAGGAAGATGTTAGTTGAGCAAGACTAGCGCAGGTGTTTGAACCTTACGTTACATGCTAGCAGCGCGTCAACCGTGCCCTTGGGTTTTGATGGGACTAAAACGATCGGTTACGGCTCAAGTTCACGGGTATGTGAACAACTCTGAGACCTGTGTTTAGCCAAGCGAGGGATTATTAATCTAAGAAGGAGTTTATCAACGAAAAATGGAGCTATAATCGGTCACCGTTAACAACTGCCAACTGCCATTCGAGTTTTATATACCGCTTTGAGTTGGTGTCTGCATGGAACTTGTACATAATAGTGTTATTTAGAGTCGATAGACCCCATAGTGGATGGCTCACATCACGCACCTCGCACGTACGAGGTGGCGTATGTGCAGGAATTGAATTCCCAGCGCACGAGATGTTTCCCGAGACATTCTTCTGAAATCTTCCCATTCCACCTACTCAATCCGGCTACCTGCTTGGTTACCTATAATGATAAGGCGCACGTCGTGAAGCAAAACATCCAATGTCTGGGGCAGTGTGGATACAGTTTCCGGGGAACCTGTCCCTGTTTCTTCAATGATCGGCAAAGCGACAATAACGCTGTTCCTAATCGAGAAGTTCAGAAATGGAGCCCAGTCTGTGTTTCAAAACATGAATTCCACTAAGCTCAGAGAGACAATAATGTCTTATAAGCGCTGCCGGGGGCGGAACGCATGCCATAGCTAGCGCGAACTCTGACTACTGTAAACACTTTGGACACAAAATGTATTAAAAGCCGCTAACGATTTATCAATTTCCAAGATCTCGTTAACAGAATCGATCCTGCCAATTACCCTAATTCCCAGGATCGAGTTTTGTATTGCAGTATCACCGCAATACTTGATATGCGCCAGAGTTATGCGTCGCTCTGGAATCTTCTAGCTGCAACGGTCAATTCAGTTTCGTATAATACCATACACGATATGTTTCTGGGTAGAAGTAAGAGATGAATTAGTTGATAGTTAAAGCTTATGACGTCTCAACAAGACATATCAAGCCAACACACTCAGCGACGTATTAGTTTCCCTATGCACAGCTGTTTCTAGCAGTTCAGATTCATGGGAAATACCACCAGCATTTAACTGTCAAGCTGGCTGTTGCAGCCGCTGAGCTGTTGGTGCCCATGTTAGGGAGCACAGCTAGAACAACATGGTGGCTTCCGACACGCCTGGTGATGTAGGTATTCGTATCGCCATCGGCTCTGCCAAAAGGATCGCGCTGATCATCCCAAAAGTGATCGAATAGCAAGTTGACAGTGTCAGCCTCGCCAGGCAGAGCACATACTATAGCGACTCTGAAGCTCTTGCGGTCAGCAGGCTGTTGTGATGAAGCCATCTTGCCATTAACAATTTTACTGCAAAAAATGAAATGAGCCTGAGACAGACGGACACAGTTGAGGGGTTTGTGTTGCTGCCTTATTCTGCAGAATCACGTGGGGAGCTGAGATTTGGTCAGGATTTTCCCCGGTCATTCTGACCAAGCGCCAAATCGCTCAGCAGGTTTCAACTAATTTACAGAAACAATGGCAGAAACAGTGATAGAGTCTACACAAGAACGGCGTGGTGTCAGCCATAACCAGTTTCGCGACCATACTATCATCCACCAGGGAAACGTTCAAGGGAACGTTTACTTTGGTGCGTCCTACCCGGCAGCCCGCGCCAAAGTCGTCCGCGTCATTCCCTATCCCCGCAATGAGGATCTGGTCCATCGACAGGATCTCATCGATAAGCTAGATAAACTTTTGCCACCGACGGCGGGATCGCGTAGTGCCGCGCTTTGGGGCCTGGGAGGATCAGGGTAGGTCTCCACTTTTGACACAGGGCGGTATCGCGAAGATGTTGACGAACGAATGAACCTAGCAAAACACAGATCGCGCTAGACTACGCGTACCGACGATGCGACGCCGATGACGAGTGCTGCGTATTTTGGGTGCACGCCGATAGCGAAGCGATATTTCTAGCTGATTATAAGACAATTGGCAAGAAGCTCGGGGTTGATAAGCGGCTCGATGGGTCAGACCTGCTCGATGCCGTGCGCAACGGGATCGAAGCTCGATCGAAATGGCTGATGATCCTCGATAACGCCGACAACCTGAGGTTGTTTGGAGTGGGTCAAGCAAAAGGGGAAGTGATGAAAGAGAACCTATATAAATACATCCCTCACGCATCGCAAGGGACGGTGTTATGGACGAGTCGAGATGCGCACATTGCAGGCACGCTTGTTGGAGCGCGTCGTGGTATCGAGGTGCGGTCCATGGCCATAGGTGAGGCAACAACACTCCTCGCAAGGGCTCGAGATGCGCCAATAAGCGCAGAAGAGGTAGTGGAGGAAGCAGGAGTGGATGCTCTTCTGCAAGAGCTGCAATGCCTCCCACTGGCGATCTCACAAGCCGGTGCATATATGCGGCGGACGTCGATGACAGCCGAGCAGTATCTGGATCTCCTCAGACAAGGCAAGACTCGATGGGAGGTGCTGAAGGTGAGCGATGCCGATCGACATCGACGACCCGGGGTATCGAATAGTGTGCTTGAGACGTGGAGGATCTCGATAGAGAGGATCCGAGCAGAGAGTGAGATGTCATACCAGATGCTACACATGGTTGTATATGTTAATAGTCAAGACATAACGCAAGAGCTATTAGCAGCGGCTGCTGGTGGCTATGACGTTAGCTCTGTTGACTCTGTTGGCTTTCAAGACTCAACCAGACAAACCTCGGAACTTGAGGTCCTGGAAGCTATCACCCGACTGAAAGAGTTTTCTTTTCTTACCCTGCGTCAGACAACTGATGGCAGCCGAAGGTATGAGATGTATAAGCTCGTACAAGAGGCTATACGATATGGGCTGAAGGTAACAGGCTCTGTAACGACAACCATTGGCAATGCATTAAGTGTAGATATGGGGCTAAATGAGGATGAGGGATACTACTCTGGCATGGCGCTGCAGGTAGTAGACGGCCTCTTTCCGTCTTCAGAACCTGCTACATGGGCACGATGCGAGCAGTACCTGATGCATGCCATACAAATTGCCAAGTGGGCGGAGGCGAGCAGTACAGAGACAAAGACAGCAACTTTGCTTGCCAGGGTATCGCATTTTTTATATGAGCGGGGACGATGGAAAGAGAAAGAACCCGTAGACAGTCGGGCATGGGATCTCCGAAGAAGAGCTCTCGGCGAGAAGCATCCGGATACAATCAATAGCATGTTATCTCTTGCAGCAACTTACTATACACAAGGCGAATATATTAGGGCTGGAAGACTGCAGGATCAAGCCCTGAATCTCCAACAAGAGGTGCTTGGGGAGAAACATCCAGATACGATTAACTGCATGGCGGGTCTCACAGCGACATACCATGCGCAGGGCCAGTATAATGAGGCTAAGCAACTTGTGGATAAGGTACTCAATCTCCAGCGAGAAATACATGGACAGAAGCACCCAGATGTAATCAGGAGCATAGCGTTGCTTGGGGGAATATATCACTCACAAGGTCTATATGACGCAGCCAAGAGACTTCAGGAGCAAGCATTGAGCCTCCGGCGAGAGATTCTTGGAGAGAAGCATCCAGATACAATTAGTAGCTTGGCGGAAGTCGCCGGGATATATCATACACAGGGCCGATATGATGAGGCCAGGAGGCTTCAGGAGGAAGCATTGGATATTCGACGAGAAGTGCTTGGGGAAAGACATCCAGCTACAATCGATCTAATGACGGTCCTCGCAATGACATACTATCAACAGGGTCGGTATCACGACGCTGCGCGACTCCATCAGACCGCCTTAGGGCTTCGCCAACAAATTCTTGGAGAAAGCCATCCAGACACGACAAAGAGTATGGAATACCTCGCTTCAGCGCAGGAGGCACTGCAAACGCTCCCGACTTTTGTAGACCCAGTCCAGTCTTTGGTGAGCAATCAAGCTTCCGAATCTGAGGAGGTTGAAATACCACGCTATGAATCTTTATGGGATATTTGGTCATGAAGCTGGACTGCTTTCTCATATGGGAATCCTACAAACTAGGCGTCTCTGTTTCTATGTCTACCCAAGAGTGTATGCCATAGTGTACACTAAACAAACAGCGATAGTGGTTAATGAGGATTCTGTGTGTTCATTAATGAGGTCGTCTATATAGTTGTTGGTTTCATACAGTTTTCGGTCAAAAATTGGCACTGAATAAAATAAGCAATCCAATCTTGGGTATGTAGTGGAATTAGCGACTAGGAATCGGTCCAAATTCAATGGCCCGCACATTGACTGGGACTTACTCAATGAGGCTAATGAGGAGGAATAATACATATCCCAGAAACCGAAAAGGCGAGTCATGGAAGCATGAAAAGCGGGATGATGAGGTTTACTATGCAGTATCTGGTATCTTACCCTGTTTGCGAGTTTCTCTTTCGATATCGTGTTTGTACAGAGTAATTACGCAACTCGTAAAGAGCATTTATCTTTACATTTTATCTTGGGCTGGAGAAAATGGACTCGTACATAGGGAAGACTTAAGAAAGCTTCCTCCAAACGCCACGTGTAGTCACCACTCACCCTGTTTATCTGCATTCGTTATTTCCATCTTGGTTTCTAGTCTTGGCAGTCTGACATGAGCAGGTCGCTGGCGGCTAAAGCCACTAAGAGGCATTATTGCTTACTACCTAATTAGGCAGTAAGAAGTACAACGTTCAATTTTAATCTGTAGTAGTGATACCCTTCTTCTCCTCAGCCTTTGTGACATATCTTCTCCATTTCGGGTTAAGCATGTAGATAGGAATTCCGAGAATGAAAATCGCCCCGAAGATGCCAGCCAGCACCCCAAAGGTCCATGTGTAACCTCCGTGTTCCACCATGTCCGTTAGCCCGTACGCAACACCAAATGACACAATATTCTTGGTTCCAATAACCATAACAAGAGCTGGTCCTGGGTGTTTTGGACTAGCCTCAGCAGCGAATGTAGTTGTGATGATTAGGACACTGGTAAATGTCACTTGGAATAGCGTCCAACTGACCAGGATCCCCCAGTACGAGCCACCACCTTCAAATGCCGCTGTTGCCATGAACCCATAGAGGATAAGCATTGAGAAACCGAGTATAGCCACAGGCATCAATATGATTAACCTATGCTCCGGCTTATGGATGCCGTGATTCCGTCTGGCCATCCAGATAATAAAGGGCTCACCCAGCAAGGTACAATATGCAGCGCCGAGTAGGCCACCGATGATACCGCCAAGATTGATGAGACCAATGTCTTTAGGGTTCCATCCGTACTGCTGAAGAACAGCATCGTATGTAAGGGAGACATCCACCACGCAAGCGAGGGTGATTGAGCTAGCAAGAACAGTGAAGAGAATAGCGGGAGACGTCATGCTCTGGGCCATACGTAGCAACGACAGCAGCATGATCTGTCCCGGGGTCTTGTGGGAGCTGCCCCACGGCTTAAGCATCTGACCGTAACTCTTCAACGGCACGTCAGCCTCGTCGCTGCGATGGTCCTCGATTCCGTGTCGCTCGAGATACTCCTGAGCCTCGCTATCCGGGACGACATGCGTGACGCCAAAGTCGTCTGTCAGCACAGCTCTTCCGTCGAGACTGACAACTGGTCTCTGGAATCGGGTTTCAAAGCCGAAGAGAAAGGCTAGGACCAGGCCGGCTCCTACGAGTATAGCGAACACCCAGTAGTACCATCGCCAGCCGAGAGCTGCAGCTTCATAACTGCTGGTCAAGCCCATCGTACTGCTGAGGACATTCTGGACGGTCCAGTATAAGCCAAAGATGCGCCCGCGCTCGTGGAGGAAGGTAACTTCAGTCAGCATCAGCGGTAGCAGAGACTCGGAAGCGCCAGTTGCTATGCCTTGCATGACACGGCTTGCTAGGTGACCATTGTAGCTGTTTTGGGCCGCTGAGCCTATGGTTGCGGCGAGAAGCACAACAGTTGAGATTAGGAAGACTGGACGTCGGCCATATGCTAGTGCTACTGGAAGGATGATGAAATTTCCTTTTACATGTCAGCTAGTCATTTTCGTATAGGATGATATTAGCTTACCAAGGCCCACGCAAAGAGATGGTAGAGTGAGGAGAAATGCAATTTCAGATGGGCTATATCCTTGTGGACCGTAGATTTGGAAGAAGATACCCAAGATTGGACCCAGGCCACCAATCAGTGCCAGGCCCATGATAGCTATTGGAAATGTTAGTCTAGGCCTAGAGACTTTTGGGAATCCGTATCGCTCTTCTTACAGAACCAGCAACAAGTCACAATCACACCCCATTTCTGCCAGGGCTTCCAGTTGAGCGGGTCATTGGGATTGTTCGAAGGGACTGGAAGCTGTCTGATATTACCATGCGCATCTACAAGTAGCGCATTCCCTTCTGCGTGTCCCGATGGTGCATTTGGACTTTTAACTGGTTCCTCGGTGTGCTCCGCGTATTCACTTTTCCCAGTCATGACGTTTCCCAGTCGATGAAAGGAGACTAAGGTTTGGGAGTATGATCGTGTAGTTTTGGAAGAGAAATCTCAAGGTAGCTTAGATTGGGCTGACCGGGGACATGGAGGAAACGCAGTATATATGCGACCATGCCATGCGTGATGGGCAGGAACATGTGGACAACCCGATGCCGGAATGCGGGGAAGCACATATTTCATTCCAAGATGGCCAAGTCAGGTTCTCACCAAGACCCAAATGCTGGATCCGGAAACTTCAAATACAGGTTATTTGAACGGCGGGCATATCATTGAATACGACGGATCCGAACCGAATAACGGGCCGGGAAAGTGGAGCCGACAAAACAACCGAAGTGTTTAAACTGTTCGTAAAAACGCGGGGTATAATGATCTGCTGTAGCTCTTAACAGAAGCCCTGCATAATCTGGGGTTGCCTTTACCCGTTTGAGGTCAGGTTGAGATGCTCGGTCTGCAACGCTCTGATATTTGTCTGACATGGCCTCTCGGCTCGGGTAGGAGTAGACTGCCTGGTAGCGTTACGGTTAGCTATATTACGTCAACGTCAAGACCTCCGTTGTTGGCTGTGGAATAATAAAGATAATCTATATGACTGGGCTCTTTTAGCCCGCGACCGTTCCCAAAATTATATAGATGGCTTCACAAAACTCTAGTTCCTCCGTCGAGGCGCGACTTGTGGCTGTGGAGAAGCTAGCACAGCGAGTAAGTGACGCAAGAGCACTCTTCAAAAATCACTCCCTAATTTCATCAGGCCTACGATCGGGGAGAAGTAGAGAACGTATTCAGCAAGTACATGCATCTTCACAATGTGTTTCAGGACGAACAGATCAAGGCTTTATGGGTCAAGCGTGGTACCCCTGGAGTCCACGCACAATACACCAACGTCGGAGTCTACACAGATTACGACAGCATCATGGCCTACCATAGCGGTCGACCTTCACCTCCCGGAAAACTCATTCTGCACGAAACAACCACCCCATTGATCGAAGTTGCTGGTGACGGCGAAACCGCAAAGGGGTTTTGGTTGATGGCTGGAGTGGAAAGTGGCTTAGCTGACCCTAAGAATGTGGGGACTATGCCAGAGTTTCTCTACGAGCCTGAAGACAAGAACGTCGACGGGAAGCGAGTATGGACTCACTGGGTCTGGTGCCACTATGCTTTGGACTTCTTGAAGCAGGATGGCCAGTGGAAGATCTGGCACTTCCGCTGTCTTGAAGTGACTCGCGCACCATTTAGTGAGAATTGGATCACGTTTGCCAAGAAGAACCAGTTGGCGTTCGACAAGGTAAAGGACTTGCTCTTTATCCTCAATACTGCTTGAGAGAATCTGACAGTGCGAAAGGACCTTGCGTATTTTGGAAATGACGGCAAGGCTGTCTTTATGCCTACGCCAGATGCTACGCCAGAAAGGGTCAGTTATGCGAATCTCGTTAGATATGTCCTCAACTAATCATTCCTCCGCGATATTAGAAGGCAGATGTGTATGGTCCAGATCGAGCGCGGAAATTGGATGTTCCCCTCCCATCAGCGTATGAAACGTTTTCCGAGACGCATGAATATTAATGTCAGAGCTTTAGTTACAAACATTATCACTGCCAGCCTATCGCCTCTCGTACAAAAATTGTGAAGTCCTTTCTGCATAATTACGCCAATGGATCAGATAGTAAATACTACAACCATACCTATTTTAAAAGTGTTTAACTACTAGGCCTATATTTAATAGAAATAGCTACAGAGCACATGAGGCTCTTAATCGTCCACCCTGTATTATCGCAAGTTGGGCGCAGCAGGAGAGTACGACGATGCCTAATGAGGTTAGATGAAGTACCAAGCAGTCTAGCCTGGTCAGCACTGGCATCGTGGCTTCACACGGAGCCAATAGATAGCCTTGGAGCTATCTCCCAAAGGCGCCGATCTTTCGGCTTCCGACCAAGCCCAGGCAAATTTTCAACCCACCAGGATTAGCACCGTTGAAATACTGAAACCTAGACAGCCCCATCTTCCCAGCTTCCATTTCAAACCTTCTCCGCTCACCGCTGACCTGGGCCACTACTGCTTTCACCACCGCCCAAATGCCAGTCTATCAATCACACGAGAAGCGACCGAGATGTTCTCTGACTCTCAGCTAGAGCTGCTGGCGCTGCTGGAGAGGGTCTTTTCGTCAATCAGCCTCGTGGCTGTACTGCTGATTTTCGTGACGTACGGGAGCATACCGAGGCTGCGCAATCCTCGGAATACGTTTATCGTGTTTGCTAGCATCGCGAATCTGGGCGCTAGTATTGGGACTGTTATTTCACGCGATGGGTTGGCTCGTGGCGAGGACTCGGCACTTTGTAGGGCACAAAGCTTCCTGGTACACATGCAAGTAATATCCACGTCTTGGTAGCCGCTCCCCGTATCCTAACCTCAGACGTAGATTCATGCAGTCTGATGCGTGGTGGTCCCTTGGTATGTCGGTCAATACCTTCAGGATTGTCTTCTTCCAATCGAATCCGCATACGTTCAATAAATGGCTGTACTCTCTGATATGCTTTGGGGGGCCTTTCATATCAGGGTTTACTTTGTTTTTCGTATCGACTCCAGCGCGTGGTCCCGTCTATGGAGCGACAACAGTGAGTCACGAATCAGCACATGTTTCAACGATAAACTGATAGCAGGCCAGACCTGGTGCTGGATCCGAGAATCTTGGGTCAGCATACGACTCTTCACCTCATACCTCTTTGTGTGGATCTGCATCGCCACGTCAATCGTTTTGAACACTGCTGTCGGCTTTCGCCTCTTTCGCGCAAGGAATAAAGTTCGAGGTATCTTGAACTCGCGCATTCAGACCACAGTAACAGATCACCAAACAGTATGGTATCCCGTTCGCTGAAATGGCAATACAGTTCTGCTGACTCAACAAAAGGTAACAGAGACTAACACCGACACTGACGTACAAGTACTCGAACGTCCATCCGCTGCTGCCGTGTCTGATGCTCAGAAATTAACTCCCAATACCACGACCGTGGAGCCAATTCCTGCCAACCAAAAGCAACAATCTTCATCATCGACCGCCAGTAGCACCAAGTCCAAATTTTGGCTCAAAGACCCTATCAAACGAGCTTACCTATTCACAACCTTCATGTTTACACTAAGCGTCCTTGTGACGTGGGTACCAGCGAGCATCACACGTATCCATAGCCTACTTAACCGTGATGTTCCATACTCATACCAAGTTGCCATAGCGGCTGTTATGCCCTTGCAAGGTCTCTGGAACGCTTTGATCTTTTTCACGACTAGCCGGGGCGTTATAAAGGATGCGATTCGCAAGAAATGGGGTCGTTGGGTCTTCAAGCCTATCAAGAACAATACCGAAATAGTGGGAAGGGATATTGCTCTAAGGGTAAGGTTTAGTGAGCACACTAATAGCACGGATTCAGCAAGTGATGTTGAGCTCCGCCGACTGGCCAGGTGATTGTATGAATAAGGAAACAGTTTAAATAAATTGAAAGACCTCAACCTGAAGAAGGGCATCAGCCTGGCCCCTACTACAGATGTACTGAGCTTCTACGCCCGCAAAGACATCCGCGAAGACTACGAGCTGGATATCGCTGACGTCCAGTCTGAGCTAAAGGGCATTATCAAAAAGGATATTACCCTGGTCCCCAACATCGTGGAGACCTACAAAAAACTCAAGCAGACCAAGGAGGGCACTGAATCTGACCAATACCTCGGGGCATTCATTCTTAACAACTTCCGTGGCCTGGTTAGTACGTTGAAGTGGCGCAAGTTTGACAGCGATGACATGCTGCAGGAGGCGCTGAGTGAGGCTTCAGAGAAAGGAAAAGTGCATTTTCGTATCCTCAACAAAGTTGAGGGTAGCAGTGGAGAAGCCGCCATTGAGGATGGCATACTATACTTGCAGGTCAGTTGACTTGTCTTTCAGCCTCATGATTCTCACGCTAATACTCAACAGACATCCCCTGACAATTGGGGATCAAACATTGACGACATCTGTAACAACATCATGGACCTACTTTAAGACTTTTAGAATAATGGTTTCCCGTTACCTGTCTTGGATCTCGCGACGAGCACCGGCCCAGGCCTTAGAATCATGTAGATTTGGTGGCGAATCAGCCTCATGGTCAATGACGAGATGTTCTAATCGATCGGAAAATCCGGGCCAATTGTGACAGTGTGATTGCGTATTAATAGATGCTGTTGAAGACTTTTCTATCTGCTTGTTTAATGAAAGCCACTAGCTGTGAACTATTGCTGAGACTATTGGCGTTGGTCCCGGTCTGAGCTGTAAAAACGGCAAATTGTGGGTGCCTCCTGATACTAGTACGGTCAACCGTTGAAGTTGCCTCTAGTCTTGTGTAGATGGCGATTCAGCTCATTCCGATTTTCTGGAGTCGCTAATCGTCGATGGAAGTATCAATCTGTAATTCCGTATGTATAAGAATGTCTCAGTTCAGCTTAGGTTGTGTCGCCTCTGTCCGAATTACTCAGGTCTCGAGTAGCTGTAACATATCAACAAGTTACTTCTCGTCATCATGTATCTTTCCTCTCTTTTGTCTACAGCTCTGCTGTTCTCAACCGCTGTTGCGGCACCACAGCCTGGCTACTCTACAACCAGCGCAGTTAATGATGGCAAGGTTGCCAAGTATCAGAAGCAGTGTCCCCTCATCATTCCCCATGTCAAGCCTCACAACCAGCGATGTGAGCACACTATTAACTTCCCCAGGGGATGTGAAAGTGGAAATTTCATCAAATAGAAGATATGCAAGGCCAATGATGGCAATCTAGGTGCTTGGCTTGCAAAGGAAAAGACCCACGATCCTGTCTGGTGGAATTCTCTTGGTACCAACGCCGCTGCTACGATTGATGAATGGGGAATGTGCCAGGCTCTTGGCAAGCAATACGGTCCAATTTTGGAGAATCGATATGCGGCCTTCCTGAATACTTCAACCATTGACACATTTGCCAAGGTCGGGGTCAAGGGGTCAACACCCTTCGCATCACTACCACTTATGCTGCCTGGGTCGAGGTCCATGGTTCTGCTTTCTACCTTGGCAAGCAGCAGGAACATCTACGCCGGATCACCCAGTATGCCATTGAGCGATACAATTTGCATATCACCATCGGCCTCCACTCCCTACCTGGCGGTATCAACAGCCTCGACATTGGCGAAGGCTTTGGGCATGATGGCTGGTTCTACAATTCTATCAACCTGGCTTGGAGCTTCAAGGATGTTGGCAAGGTTCTCGACTTCATCAAAACAAGCGGCCACAAGAACGCCTTCACGATCGCCCCTCTCAACGAAGCCAGCGATAGCTTGGCTGGTTTTGGTTCAGCAGCTGGTCTATCTGACAAAGCGACTAACTGGATTCTCACATACATGAACGGTGTTTTCCAGCGCGTCGAAGCTGTTGACAAGCGTATCCCAGTCATGCTCCAAGATAACTCCAAGAGTGCCGCCTTCTGGTCTCCACTGTTCGACAAGAAGCGCAACCTCGTGATTGATTCACACGTCTACTACTTTGCCGCACCGGGTACCTACTCACAGTATGTTGCACCTACTATTTGTGGACAGGCAAAGTACCTCGCCGAGGAGACCAAGTTCCCTGTGTTGGTGAGTGGTCGTTGCAGACTATGTACAACAAGACATTGTCGGTGCCTAGCCGCAAGACGATCTTCGATACTCAGCGCTATGCTTGGAAGAAGTATGTCGCTGGTGGCGCTTTTTGGACAGCTGTGTCTTACTCCAATACGCCTGTGGATGGACAATGTGTCCAGAGGGATTACTGGAGTTATGTTGACTTGATCAGGGCTGGGGTTATTACCAAAGCCACAACCAAGAGCTATTGCTAAAGACTTCTCATATTGAATGGTCAGGATTCCGGTTCTTAACTTACCTCTACATTTGCTGTAAATACTTTATCTTATCTATATCATCCTTTCTTCCGACATCACCTGGGGGCTAAATATTTATACACATCGGGTCTATTAATGTAATCTGACAGAGATATTTATCAAGTAGGAAGGGAACGAATAGAGGCCAAATAAGCCAATGAAGTCTTCTTTCGTGTTCTTACAGCCTCCCGGTCAATCCTCAGTTGAGCTGACCTGACATACTTATCTCTGTGTGGTCTCATTGCTTTGTACTGTACGCCCCGAGCGCTAACTCAATTATTGTCCGCCTTGTTCAGACAGTGCTATCTCTACCGGTAATCCTTCGGCAGTTTGATATTTGGGCTCTGGATTAAATACACGGATACGACGGTTGGTAGACTGTTTCGACTAAATTGATTGCTCGGTAATGAACGGCGATAAGGACAGTGGGGATCGCCTTGGTTCAAAATTACGTGACGTGGAAAAGGGTTACATGGCGTAATCTGCATGTTATCGGCCGACTAGTGGTGGAAATATTGGCCCAGCGTCTTATGACCACGGGAAGTGGGATTTTATCGGATATGTGTGCCGTCGCAACTAGCATCAGAGACTTATCCGACAGACAATCTCGGACTTGACCCCAAGAATCAAACATGTCTAAAATGAATCAGCCTTGAGAAACAGTTAATTACTGTTGGCATTCGCACTAAAACATGGAGATATAGTCAGCTGAAGACAAAACTGACTTCACCAAATAGTAAACAAACTATTGAACTTAGATTAAGCTGCATTTAAGTCTAGATGCACTCACTATCTCTTAGTCCCTTTGACAGATTAAGTGGTCCCTGACTGGCTCGGAGATGTCTAACTAATTATGCACCAATAACCGAACGCACTAACTCAACGTCCCCAGCCGAACATTGTAAGCTTGTCACTTAGCCCACTCCTTTACAATCTGCTTTGTAGAATGTAACGGATAGAATCGTTCGAGAATGGAAATGCGGAGCTGGCATCTTCCGATCTAGCCTTGCTTGAGACATTATGCCGAGACTAATAGTGGAGGGTCTGAACCACGATCATGGAACTATCTACATGCCAATAGCTAGGTTCTCTCTGCCGG
>JABSTL010000996.1:0-17731 GCA_013759095.1 Fusarium sp. NRRL 29148
GCAAAGTGGCTCCTGTGACGGCATAGTGCCCCAAGACTCATGTGCCTTATATTAGGATTCGAGGTGGCGCAGGAATAGATCCCAACGAGCTATAGCATTTGCTATATTTCCTCAAGCTTCAGGTTCCTTATTCATTATCATGGGGATCACACCAGAGCAAAAGGCCTTTGGCTGGAACTGACTAGCCACATGAATATAGGTAATAGAATTCATAAGCCTGTATTCCTTTTCGGCAGCTGGGTCGGTGATTACAGAAATCGGCACCTGCTCCCCCATGTGTAATATCCTAGACATCACAAGCCCCTAGAGGCATGAACCAGCTGCCCGTCGTACAGTCTGTAAATAGAGTTATAGAAGCAGCTCAGGATAAATCAGCAACCGCTCGTTATGGCTCACGTTGGCTCACGACAAGGGAAAAAGTCGAAGGCAAATTTCTAGATCAACAGTCTGTGTAATAGATATTCCACTTGTTCAATAAATCAACGATTGCGTTATGAGACTGACCAGTCTTGCTAATTTGGAGCAGGCATTTGCTTTGTACCATCCACGCAGCTTAGCCAACGGGGCCCTAGCATCAGAATATGCTTCAAGTGCAGGTTGCATATCAAAGGCATCTAACGTCCCAACTTTAATGATAGTGAGACCAGGAAAGGATTCGCCTTGTCGATAACAAGTGCTACCACAATCACCACAAAAATAGCTGGTAATCCCACTTCCACTATTGGCGAGTTTCTCAAACGCTTTTGGTGTGCCTTGACTGAGGTTGAAATTCTGCTGAGGGACCAAGATATTAGTGCTGAATGCACTTCCACTGATTTTGCGATAGTCGCCACAGTGGCAAAGGGCCTGCTTGAGTGATCAGCGGGCGGCTACCAGAAAAGCTGTGTTTGCCAACAGATCACTACGATTTAGTGGATACGTACCTGCACCACAGGCTCCCCCGTGTAACGGTACCGGATCTTTCTACATAAGCAGCCGCCTTGTGCCATCTTGAATGTCTAATAAGCCTCTGGAAGACTGAAAAGGACTTACTTAGAACAGAATTTTCTTCATGGTTAGCAACGTGAAGAAACTCTACAGTCGAGCTATATTGTCTTTTAAATGGAATTCCCAAAACGATAATATTAAAGACCCGAGGTTCTCGACAAGATTGGTTGTGTACTCCACATATAGTGTCAATGATATTTGCATAACTGCCAGTTCCCACAATTGATACAGATGCTAACTATTTACACCTACGACAGGATAGAGCTTCAATCTGATTATCGCCTTGAACATAACATTCTTCACTATGGGACGACTTGACGGAAAGATAGCCATCGTGACTGGTTCTTCCAGCGGGATAGGCCGTGCAATTTCACTGAAATTTGCCAGAAATGGTGCTAGAGTGATCTGCGCAGATTTGACCGAGAAAGCCCGTGCTGATATTGCCTCTGAACTGGCTATCACGACGCACGATCTGGTCACAAAGGAAGGCGGGGTAGCCAAGTTCTTCAAGGTCGACGTTACCAAATCCGAAGAACAAGAGGCGTTAGTGAAATATGCTGTCGAGAAGTTTAGCAGACTGGATATGTATGTCCCTCGTCCCCGTTCTTATATTGCAACGATGTGGCATCTCGACCTTGTGCAAGCATCCAATGATAGCCTGACTAACAGACCTTATTTCAAAAATGGTTAATAACGCCGGTGTTGCCATTGAAGCCAAGGATCCCCAACCTATTTGGAGCTTCGACCAAACCGTCTTTGAGAAGGACATTAATATCAACGTGGTTGGAGTCTTGCTTGGATGCAAGTATGCCTCCGCCCAAATGATCAAACAAGATCCGCTCCCTTATGGCGACAGAGGCTGGATCTTGAATACAGCAAGCGTTTTTGGCCTGGTTGGCAACGCGGGTATCGCTGGCTATGTGGCATCCAAGCATGCTGTGATGGGACTTACCAAAGCAGCGGCATGGGATTGCGCGCCGCACCGAATCCACGTAAATGCTCTGTGTCCTGGGTGTAAGTACTTTCTCCTGACGTTCAGCTACCCAAAACCCTATCACCACCAGAAAATAACTTTACGCAGACACGGACACGTCCTTTATAGCTGGTCTTGAAGGACAGAACAGAACAGAGCCCAGGTGGAAGCACTCCATCCCTTCGGAGGGCTAGGACGTCCAGAACACATTGCAAGAGCGGCCTTGTTCTTGGTTTCAGAGGATAGCAGTTGGGTGACTGGCATAGGTTTACCTGTAGATGGGGGCTATACAGCATTTTAGTAAATGAACTTTTGATATAAATGAGCCGACTTTCGGGAGCAGTGCAAGCGGGCAAGGGATCTACAGGAACAGGAATAGCTAAGTTATTTACTATCATTTGAGCATGCTGCATGTTGTAATAATTGACTTACATTAATTTGTTGCATGGCTGCCTTTTCGAAATATTTCATCAGATTCGACTTCGACCTGATATCCATTTGAATGGGTCCTTGGCTTAGTCATAGGATAGCTCTTGTAGACGTTCTTGACCGACAATCTGACAGCTGATGCTTACATCACGCGCCTTACACGTAACATGAGTTTAATAGTCCTCACCAACCACTAGACCCAGAAATCATGCCTCGATGCGCCTTCTGCCATACTTTTACCATCGATCAGGATCGTTTCTACCTAGAATTCCACCCAAACCTCACCTCGCTTAAGGAAAGCGCTGAAGATGGCTGCGACTTTTGTCATCTTTGCTGGACCGGCTTCCGACGGGAATGGGTACCTTCTGAGATTGAATCTGTCCTCAAGGGTGAAGTTCCGGAGGGAGTTACCAAGTTTGAGCCGGGTATCTGGATTTATGTCCACTTCACAGACTACAGTCCTACTCTGACTCAGCCGCGCATCATCGTATCGTGCGGCAGATATAACCCCATCACTTCTGTGAAGGAGAGCAGTCATGGACTTAGTTACATAAACCTGGCAGTCTACGGGTAAGGTTCATTTCATCTCAGAGCACGATTTTAGAGGGAGCAAGGTCTGTGCGATTATTCAAGTCCTCAGCCACTAATCTAAACACGTTCAACACATCTAAAACTAGAAGAGGTACTAATGCGCTGAGTAGGAAAGAGGGAACTGCGGCAGGTTCACGAACACCTGGACGGATCTGCACGGCAGAATATGAGCCAAACTCCTACCTCACCTTAATCCGGGGTTTTCTCAACAGATGTACAAAGTCTCATCAGGCGTGCGGTATTGAGGGGACGTACGACATGCCTACCAGGGTCATAGACGTTGGAAACGGGAAACACGGAGACCATCCGCGACTTGTCATCACTGACCAGAACATGAAAGAGAAATATCTTGCCTTGTCCTACTGCTGGGGTCCCGGTACAGACACCTTCACCCTCAATCACAAGACGATGGAAGGAATGCTTAGAGGCATCGACAGGTCTCGCCTCGTAGCTGCACATCGCGATACAATGACATTAGCCCGCCAGTTAGGCATCCGATATATCTGGATCGACGCTCTATGCATAATCCAAGGCGACAAAGACGACTGGGAACGCGAATCAAAGCTCATGGCCAAAGTATACGGCCACGCAACCCTTACCATCACGGCAGGGAGATCAGGCGATGCTCGCAACTCCTTCATCGCCAATACTTACAAACAATCTGCTCCCTGTTGCGAGTTTCCTCTTGGTGATGGCCTAGGTGGAAATGTTCTTGTTGGACCTTTGAGATCCGCTGACTATGGTGTCACTGAGACTCGCGGTTGGTGTTGTCAGGAGAAGAGGCTAAGCCGTCGGGTGGTGTTCTTCGGAAAAGAGCAGCTGTTCTTCCTATGTCGAAGTTCCGGTTACTCGGAGGACCGCAGCTATCAGGAAGGTAAATCTGTCTTGCTGCACAGCTTTCTGAACACTGGTAACACGAATCCGCAATTGGTCCGCGACCGACTGCTACAGTATTGGGACGAGATCGTCGTCGATTTCTCCAGACGCCAACTATCGAACCCTCATGATATCTTCGCTGCCCTCGCCTCCATCGCCGAACCTATCTCCAAAGCTCTAGGCTCACGCTACCTAGCCGGTCTCTGGGAGTGTGATCTTGTTCGGTGTTTGCTTTGGAGGCCCGGTTATAGAGTGAGCAACTTCTTTGGACCGGCCACGAGACCTTTGCCGACTATCTTCGCACCTGCCCTTGTGATCAGAGCGCCTTCGTGGTCGTGGGCTTCCATCCAAGGCGGCGTCAAACCCCTCACACTCCAACAATTTCGAAGAATGAAGACAGAGAGCCAAAGCGGAACACCGTTGATAAGGCCGAAGCAAGAGGGGTGGACAGTAGATACTCAATGTGGATCTGACGCACTGCACATGCCATCTTGCGAGCTGCAGCTTCTGGGGCGGGTTCAAGAAGCGATTATCCTGACGAGGACACCGTCGAGCGACTTCATTGCTTCGCTGAGAAAGCAAAAGAGACCAGCAGGTACTATGCGAAGGCCAGTTGTGCTTGGGCGTAAGGAGATCAAGGAACCGAGTCTGGATAAAGACATGTCAATGTTTGTGGCGCTGGGTATTTTTGATTTTGATGAAGAGAGTGTTGAGGAAGTCTGGTGCTTGCAACTTACACTTGAGGAGGGACTTATGCTCTGCAAGAAGAATGATGGGGCGTTGCAGCGTATTGGGGTCTTTCAGGTATGCAAAATGGACTGGTTTGATAGTGTAGTAGAGTCGGAAGTTAGGTTGGTGTAAGGAAACACAGATTAAATACAGGCCATTATACTATAAATTCCTTCCTTTTTCTGGAGAGAGTCGACTGCTGTTTAACTATTCTCCCTGGAGGCATAACCATCGCTTTCATTATGGTCTATATACTTAGCGTGTTCCATCATATTAAGCCTTTTTTCCTCCATATCTCTTCACATTGTATGTGAACCCCAGAATATCGAGGGATGTCTCCCATCTGACAATTCCTCCAATACGTCCCCAATATCTTGCATTGCGCAGAGTTAGTTGCTCTCATTGCCGCTAGGTAGGCAGGCGTAGCCATATGTGGATAGTATCGGGATCTCGAGCAAGCGGATTCAATGATGTGACAGATCCGGTCGACCGCAAACTCAAGTGCTGTCTCAGAGGTCTCTTCACCACTACTTGAAGGGCTCTGTGTTGTTGTAAGGATGGCTATAACAGCGGCGCAGCGATAAATATCACTGCATCTCCCTTTCTCTGTCTTGTCCATTCCGAGCTTTAGAAGCTGCGTCATTGCTCGAGTGAGGCTGTCGGATAAATTGGTGGACTCTTTGCTTTGAACTAGAGAAACAAATAGCCAGAATGTCTCTGCTGGGCATCCAACTCTATCAAAGAAGTCTTGGCCTAGTGAACTTCGATGCCAGTCGTCAAAGATGAGGCCGCTCTTGGTGTTACTGGTGGACTGTCTGACCAGGGCTCCAATGGTATCCCACCATGCGAAGTAAGCGACAATCTCTTCTAGACCTGTGAAGCGCCTTGAGAATTGCTGGAACTCTTCACTACTGCTGCAATGGCAGTCTAGTAATGAGCGGGCTCCACGAAGATGACAGTCCCATTCTCCGAAAACTCCATCTGAGACGACCTCGAAGAAAGCAAAGACGGCTATACCCAGAAAAGCCGCTGGATCAGCAGTGTTCAAAGCCTCACTTAGACTCTTGAGAGCTGCAAGTCGATGCCACATAAGCGTATCATCATCCTGCGTCCCCTCCCCCGATGATAACGACGACGGTGAAGTCGGGAGAGCAGTATCAGCCGTCGATCCCCTCCTCTTACTAATCCTCGCCCTCAAAAAGTAATCAACCTGATCAATAAGCCCCAAACCCTGATCCACACAAACATCATCATACGTCGCCAGCCTTGCAGTCTTCAAACTACTCCCAAACGCCAACAGATGCTCCACAACCTCATGCTGATCCGTCGCAAGCGACTTCTCAATAACAGCGCTTCTATTCTCAGCCCTGGTAGGTTTCGGCGTCGGATTCGCCGCCCATACGACGCGCTGTGGATAATCTCCGCATGCGTATCCTGACTCGACGCAGGGTCGGCAGCGCGGCCTGTTGAGATCGCATTTGACGCCCCGGGCTTTGCAGGTCTGACAGTCCCGATCTCGGCGGATTCCACGTGGCTTGCCCCTTGGAAAATTGGTGGTCTTTGACCGAGGCATTATTAAAATGAAGCAGAAAGAGGTAATGGAACTTGTGATGGTTGATAGATTACTTTCCGAATGAGGTGGATTATGGGGCAGAAATGGGGATGGAGGATATAACGCAGATGCAGGATTAAAGTTGGATCTGCTTATCATGCGTTTGTGGTCGTTGACTCGTGTAGATAGCGCGGACTTGACTAAAGATTTGGTTGCTTTCCTTGTTTGGTCTGGTGCAGAACCGGAGACGCTTGCGGGGGTGGCACGCTCCGTTGAACTCGAGTCGTCTTATCACCATCACAGGAATCAAAGCGTTATCGCAGCGACAGGTATAGCCACGGGGATATCATCTTCCACTTATCTCGCGCTAATCCGTTTTTGACGATTCCAGTCCCAACATTATCTATCTCCGATTTACCCTGGATGAAACAATTCACCTCCTTTGTCTCTGCAATAACCATGTGCAAGAACGGGTTTCACGAAGTCGTTAGCTTACGTACTTAAATTCCCCCCCAGAGTATTTAATCTGTTTTGGCAAGGGAGTCTATTATTTTTATTAACCTCGTGTGCATTTTCACATCTCTAGAAACAGTATCTCACGTTAATGTGCCAGTTGATCATTTTCAATCAACAGTCAGAGGCCAAAACATATCACGACCCAGGTTGGCTGGCAATTTGACTCAGAGTAAAAGTCTCAGAATAACCTGGTATTACAAACGCTCTAATAGGTGCACCTGGAACCTGGTATTTTCCAAACTTCCTGGATATCTGAGACCTGCAGGCAACTTATACTCCTTCTCATTGCCACCTTCGACAAGTTTCGCCCAAGCCGGTTGTTCCTCCTCATCTGAATTGGCACTCTTCGGTGGTAAAAGAGCCTGGTAAAGTAGCCACTCAAGTGGGTATTTCTTTTCTTGTCCTTTGTCGCTACTACCAGGTAGCACGACATCAACCCCAGGACTATCCACAATAAGTAATAGACTTCCTTTAGGTGCCGTCTCAGTCAGTCTTAATAAGAAAGCTGTAGTTTTGGATATTGATATCGAGTAGAATTCGTGGAGTGTGAACAAGAGAGTAATCAGCGCTGGGTTGGGCCCAATCATCGTGCCCAAAGTTGAACTGTCGCTTTCGAGAATGTCGAGTTGGTTGACTGTTGGATTTATGACGTTAGATGGGATAGCGGAGATATTTGAAGCGCGCGCCTTGGCTGTCGCGTATTTGGAAAGAGGAGGAGGTTGTGTGAGAGTTTGTTGTAGTTTTGTAACAATATCCGACCAGTCGTGTCTATCAATGAGGTTGAGATCAATCATAGCACTGTCATTGGACACAGGTGAAGATGACTCTAGCCGGGGCATTTCGTCAAGCTTGCTTTCGTAAGAGTGCTTTAGCAATGCCGCGCACGCTAACAAGTCAGATCCTCCTCGCCCAAAGCACACGATCTTAGATGGCTTCTGCCCATCATTGTGAAGAAACTGTTGAATCCATGCAGCCTCGCTCATTTCACTGCAAATCCACGCCAATACATTTCCCATCGTCAGAGCTCTACTCGGACTCCAACGA
This sequence comes from Fusarium sp. NRRL 29148, assembly GCA_013759095.1. Classification (NCBI taxonomy): domain Eukaryota; kingdom Fungi; phylum Ascomycota; class Sordariomycetes; order Hypocreales; family Nectriaceae; genus Fusarium; species Fusarium sp. NRRL 29148. The sequence continues at coordinate 7,698 of JABSTL010000996.1, forward strand.
ATCGTATACGCCTCCATGAACTCTTGGCTCCCGAACGCTTTGCTGTAGTCCTTTTGCTCAAGCGCTTCCCTAATCTCGCGCAGCACTGGTTTCAAAGCATCGAAATCGTCCACGGCGGGGAATGTAGTTCTGATTGTGTCAAGAACGAGTTGTTGATGTTTAGAAGATAGACTCTGAATCTGATCTATCGAGCTAGTTTCTTTTACTGGTGCAGGCGTCTTTTTGGCGGGTTTGTGTAAATAGCTTGGTCCAGTCCATCCTGGACGGCGGACTGGAGGCGCAACTGGTGCTTTGGATGCACCGCTGGACGGCGGTTTGCCATGCTTTGGTTGCGATTGTGCGCTGCGCTTGAACTTCTTCATGGTTGATCCCTAATGTATGGGTATTTTGACGATTTTAGGATAATTGGGCGCGAGCTTGGGAAAGGCACAGGGTTGTTGCTAAGCGAAGCATTTACGAAAAAGTAGAAAATTCCCAAACTCGATCGGCCAAAGTATTTTCCGACATTTCGCCGCAAGATTAGTGGCTAATGAGACAGTGGAGGCGTTCGCTAAGGGGCCCACGCGGATCTGGCTTGGATATATGAGCATATACAACGAGCAAATAAGCAGAGTCTTGATATAAAGGCATAAAAAAGTTGTAGAACTTTGAGTCAATATTTAGGAGTTCCGGATTCAATTATATAGGTTAATACTGCCCCTCGACAGTCATGGTGCCCGTCTTGGTGATCAAGAACTCATCAATAGCAACATCCTTACCACTCTCTTTTCCATGTCCACTATCCTTGATTCCTCCAAATGGCGCTTCGGCAGATGAACTGTTACCTGCGTTCTACACCAATGAGTTAGTTTCTCCCTGCCAACAAATCTTTGAGATTGACTTACCAGTCCAATCATTCCAGCGTCAAGGTTCTCAAACATTCTCCATAACCTATCCACATTCTTGGTAAACACATAACTCGCGAGACCATAAGGAGTGTCGTTGGCTCTTTGAACAACCTCCTCTTCTGACTCAAAGCGGTAGACACCAAGGAGTGGAGCAAAGATCTCCTCATGCGTCATGAGCATTTCGTCCTTCATCTCGGTCAAGATAGTCGGTTCCATGAAATAGCCCTCCCCATCGTAGCGTTTCCCCGTTCCAAGGACAGCTTTTGCTCCCTTGCTGACAGCATCTTCGTACAGCTCTTCCGCCTTGTCGAGACCTCGTGTAGTCGTCAACGCCCCTAGTGTGGCCCCTTCCATCATACCATGGCCTAGCTTCAGCTTCCGAGTTTCAGATACGAGTCTTTCGACAAAAGAGTCGTAGATATTGTTCTGAACAAAAACTCGGTTGGACGTGACGCAGGCTTGACCCGCGTGCCTCCACTTCAGAGCCATAAGCTGGGCCATAGCCTGATCAACATTGGCGTCATCGAACACGATGAAGGGGCAGTTCCCGCCGAGTTCAAACGTCGTCTTCTTGAGATTCTGGGCACATAGACTGGCGATAATCTTGCCAACTCTCGTGCTACCAGTGAAGCTCACCTTCTTCACAAGCGGGTTCAGACAAAGAGCTTCAGCGACGGCTGGGGTATTCTCAAGTGACGTTGTAACCACGTTCAGGGCCCCGGGCGGAAAGCCTGCTTTCAACGCTAGATAAGCAACTGAGACTGCTGTGAGGGGTGTCTCGGGCGAGGGCTTGATGACCATTGTGCAACCTGCAGCGAGGGCAGCAGCTGCTTTGCGCAATGCTAGAGCAATAGGAAAATTCCAGGGAACGAGAGCTGCCGCAACTCCAATGGGTTGTTTGATAGTCATTGCACGTCGACCAGGAATTGCAGAGGTAATCGTCGACCCATGTGCTCTATCCGCTTCACCGGAGAACCACCAAACGAACGTAAGCGCATAGTCAATTTCGCCACGGGCCTCTTCCAAGGGCTTCCCAGTCTCATGAACAAGAATATGCGCTAGATCCTCTCGTGCAGAGACCATCAGATTATACCATTTCATGATGATCTGAGCGCGGAAGCGTGGTGTTGTCTTGGAGTAACTCTTGAACGCTTCATAAGACGATTTCACTGCTTCATCCACGTCAGATGCTGTGCAGTCTGGGCATGAAGTCCATGTCATGCCGGTTCCTGGGTCGATGACATTGAAGGTCTTGCCTTCTTTTGAGGAGACGAATTCTCCATTGATGAGGGACTTGGGATGAAAGAGGGAATCGTCTGTAAGGCTAAAGGGGAGATTATGTGAGGTTCCCATGATGATGTCTGTTCCTGGAGAGGGGAATGAGAGTCTGAAGAGTGGTTATCTCAAGAAAAGGATGGTGATGTTGCGTGCTGATATGATAGATCGTCAGAGTCAGTTTCTTGGTCCGTCAATCGGCCGATGATATCCTTCCGGTAAAGGTACCGACCGACCCGTCCATCACAGGGACCAACCATGGCAAGGTCCGCTTTTACCCCGCGCTGAAGCATCACAGGAACATCTGACACTAACGCTCAATTAGGAAGGGAATCTAATCGTGGGATGCGTGTACCTTGAGCTGACAATCCCGGAGCTGTTCTCAAAATTGCTGAGTGCCATTGGGGACGAAGAAATGCCAGTAAACCACGGAATATGGCTACAGGAGGGCAACTTGGAATGATCTTGTTCACGGACTTGGGAAGCATTTGAAATGAGGAGATATACAATTGATAACATTTTTTGTTTTATTATTCTGAACAAACTGTAACAAACAAACTCCCATGACCCTGTTCCCAAGCTTATACGCAGCGCCCTCCATCAACCTGTAATATTTAAGTCAGTATCAGCATATCATATTCTATAATCAGTGGCCATACCTCCAGATCAACACCAGTAATGAAAGAGGCTTCATCACTGGCCAAGTAGCAACAAGCATTGGCGATGTCGCTAGGTGTCGAAGGTCTGCCCATAGGAATGGTAGAAACAAAACCCTTTCTGTTCTCCTCGGTGTCCGGCTTGCCGATAAACAAATGTGTCCTATCACCCCATTAGAAAACTTCTATAGCTAGTGTAATGCAATACTCACATGCCAGTGCTTCCAACAACAGGAGAAACAGAGTTGAACCGAATCTGCTTAGGTCCATACTCAACAGCCATCGTCTTGGTAGCATTGATAACAGCTGCCTTCGAAGCATTATACCATGTCAACTCAGGCCTAGGTCTAATACCCGCCGTACTCGCAACCTGAATAAAACACCCCGGTCTCCCCTCCTTCAAAAAGTACGGCACCAGCACGTTAGTAGAGTAATAAACGCTCTTAACATTGACATTCATCACGAGGTCAAAGTCCCTGGGCGTGACATCCTCCGTTGGCTTCTTCGAGTAAGCTGCGCCAGCATTGTTGACGACGATGTCGAGCTGTTTGTACTTCTCAATTGCAAACTCGAGAACGCGACGCCAGTCATCGGAGCTGGTCACGTCGGCGCGGGTGAAGGAGCAGGATAGTTCTTGGGCGACGGCTTGGCCTTGTTGGTCGTTGAGGTCGGTGATTATGACGTTGGCGCCTTCAGAGATGAATTTTGTGGCGATGCCTTTTCCGAAGCCTGATGCGCCGCCTGTGACGATTGCGGTCTTTCCTTGGAGACGGCCAGACATGTTGATGAGTATGAGATATTGATTGGGGTGAGTGTGTAGATTGCGTGAGAACAAGAGTGTTATCTTGCTTGGTCCCTATTTTATGTGGTGATTGGCTTCCCCACGTTTTAGTGACTTGGGTGGGAGACTCCGTTTCAATCCCTTCCAGAAGAGGAAACCAATGAATACGGGGGCCAGAATTAGTGAGTGCGGGGTAATTTAGCAGTCACAGGAATAGAAAAGTCTTGGCTGCATTCATCATCACCAGCGGGCATCATTATCAGTCCGAGATCGGCAGACCAAATACTAGACTGACTTCCATTATCTTACAGACTCCAATCCTCTTCTGGACCTCACCACTCATTCCATCACATTCACTTCCATCATGTCAGAGAACAACAAAATCTTTCGCGTCCTCATTCTCCCCGGTGACCATGTCGGCCCCGAAATTATGGCCGAGGCCCTCAAAGTCCTTGACATAATCGAAGCAAGTCGTCCTGATATCCGCTTCGAACGAGACACAGACATCGTCGGCGGATGCAGTATCGACAGACATGGCACCCCCGTGACAGATGCCGTTCTTGAAAAAGCTCTAGCCAGTGACGCCGTTCTCTTCGGTAGTATCGGCGGTCCAGAATGGGCTGGTGTCGAACCAACTCCCGAATCAGGACTCTTAAAGCTGCGCCAACGTCTCGACGCCTTCGCCAACCTGCGTCCCTGCGAGATTCTTGTCCCTTCGCTAGTTAGCGCATCGCCTATTAAAGCTGAGCTTGTCGCCGGGACAAAGTTCATCGTTGTTCGAGAGAATTGCGGTGGTGCTTACTTTGGCAAGAAGGAGGAGAGCGAAGATGAGGCGTCTGATCTTTGGATCTATTCGCGTCCTGAGGTTGAGAGATTGGCTCGTGTGAGTGCAGCTGTTGCGAGGATCTTGCACGCGAGCAGTGAGAAGGCGAATGATGGGAGCAAACCTGTCGTTTGGAGTGCTGATAAGGCCAATGTCCTTGCTAGCGGTCGTCTCTGGAGGCGTGCAACTACAGATATCTTCAACCAGGAGCTCACAGACATCGACCTCCGCCATCAACTGGCCGATAGTCTCGCCATGTTAATGGTTCTCGACCCAAAGCGCTTTAACAACAGTGTGATTCACACCGACAACACCTTCGGTGACGTCCTCTCCGATATCTCCGGTGGCATCACCGGCACTCTTGGTGTTCTTCCCAGCGCAAGTCTCGCCGGCGTTCCAGGTGAAGGATCCTGCAAGGGCATCTATGAGCCTGTTCATGGAAGTGCGCCTGATCTCTCGGGCAAGAACCTCGCCAATCCTGTGGCGCAGATCTTGAGTTTGGCCATGATGTTGCGATACTCGTTTTTGCTGGAGAAAGAGGCTGATGCTATTGAGCAGTCTGTAGCAAAGGTTTTGGACACCAAGGGGGGAGGTGGGTTGGAGATTAGGACGAAGGATCTCGGGGGTAGTGCCAAATGTAGTGAGGTTGGAGACGCGGTTTGTGAGGTCTTGAAAGATTTGTTAAAGAATTAGTACGGTTTGAAGGAAAGTCCACGAAGCAGCAGGAGATTTCAGAATGATTGCATTGTTAAATACAAAAGCGTAAACCTGAGCCCGAATACTTGTGACTCGTGCTCTGTAGATCAGATCAAGTGCCTAGGCACGGACCACGGCCCACGATACATAACAAACAATTTTGGGACCAGGCACCGTAGACTTAGTTCAACTCTCGGCCTTCAAATCTAAGGATTACAATTAATTCCAGTACCTGCTGACAACTATAGTCAAGTCACCAATAACTTGCATAGCTCGATCAAAGCTCCCTGAACAGGAGACGGGACAAAAAGGCCACGCTACCAAATCCAGGAGACGCCGGATTGACCGCCAAAGACCCGACGTAACATATTCTCGCAAGCGTGCCATCGCAGCCTGTGGAATATGTCGCGTCGAGAAAATCAAGTGCAATAACATCCGGCCAGTTTGTAGATCCTGTGTATCATCTCAATCGGCTTGTGTCTATGAAAGCTCCGAGGAGGATCATTCATTGTGCGTGGCCCGCCAGTATTGCCATCCTCCAGCCTCTGAACCAAGTCCTCGAGAGCGTGGGAGATATTCCAGGTATAATCAAGGCGAATGTTGAGACAGCCTTGAAAAATACCGCAAGCCCGGCATCGCGTGTTGATGCGTTCTCGGATAGCCGGGGATTAAACTCTGATGATCTGACCGCTCCGACTGGGATACCAAGCGTTGAGTCTGTTCTTGAATGGTCTATTCTAGCGGGAATCGTTGCTCCTAGTCATATTCGCGAAGCTCTATCAAATACAAAAGCTGGTCGTGGTCATGTTTCTGCTTTGACCTGCGGAACGGACAGTTTTCTAGGATTCGATGCAGACCTGAAGCCCATTGCAGTTGACGAAAAAGAAATACAGAGGCTAGTGTGCCAGTTCTTGCAGCATGTTCATACTGTGAACCCGATTCTTGACGTTGATGAGATATATTCTCACAGTTTGCGCATTTCAGAAACTGGTATCACATGAGATGGAGAGTCATGCATTGTGGTGCGTGGAACAAAAGGTCTTCAAGTAACTAGGATATACTGACACATTTCTCAGCTTATTGCATGTGCCCTCGGGTGCATAGCAAAACCTTACGATACAATGGTGACTTCACCTGCAGAAACATTAACCACATCCTCCATTGAATCACAAGGTGAAGAGTTAGAAACGGCGAATGCTTTTTTTGAACTTGCTAAAAAAAAAAAAAGACTAAGCTTGTTGGATCAAAGTCTTCTAGCTGCTCAGTGCCACTTCTTGGCCGGAGTATACTACATGTTCACTCTCGCTCCTCTACGTGCCTGGTCCCAGTTGGAGCATGCTGCTAATACTTTCTATACCCACTGGAAGTATCTGTCGGCCAAAGACTCGCGACTAGCTCGAAGCTTTTACTGGAGCTGCCTCAAATCCCAAGTTGAGCTTGGTCTCGATCTACAACTTCCACAAAGTGTTTTGAAGGATCTACACGATGCTGGGTCTGAGCTACCCACTCCGCCTGAGATAAACGCGGTTCATTCTCGACAAACAAGGGCCATATTTCCACCGCCGGGGAAAGACACCGCTGAAGACCTTGGTAGTGTGCAGGAGGAGAGTTGGTACTATTACCTTACGGAGATAGCGCTCAGGAGGTTTAATAACCGTGCTTTCAACTTATTGTATCCTGATGGGAAAGGATGGGGAACCTCAGGATCTCTCAGAATAGAATCACTTATCTCAACTGTGTCGCAGATCGAGGATGAGCTAGATAACTGGTGAGCCTTACCTCGTTTCCATGTCTCATATTCCAGTCCTATATCCCAACGCTAACATCGAGTAGGGCTCAGACAATGCGTCTGATGGCTCAAATCATCATGGTTGCGCGACCTACTAATAAACTATCTCTTCTACTCTAAGCTAGAGTCCTGGAACTCAAGTGTCTTATTTATCGACCGTTTCTACATCATGCCGCTCATTCCACCATGAGTGACAGAGAACAAGCTGAGATTTGTTTTTTTGTTGAGAAGGCCTCTCTTGTCGATTTCTCGCCATTACGATTGGATATCTACACTATCGAAACCATATAACGTATTATCATTCCAGGCCATCAACAGCGTCTGCTCTCTGCATTATGGCAGTCACCAAGTCTGGAAGAGTGCATGCTGTTCATAATGTGGACTGGCGCGGCGTTGTCAGTGGATTGATCAAGAACATTCGGTAATAGGAGGACGAGGCTGATACGGCTAGGCGTTGTGCGGACGTCTTGGAGGTTGTTATGTCGTCTGTTGAACAGTCGCTCCTGTGAGGACTGCAAAGCCTGCAATCCATCGACCGTCGAAGAAATGTGAAGCAACAAGGCACATGGGGACTTGAGATAGGCCAAACGATTATGGATAGAACACGCAATAACTGCAGTTGGACGAGAAGATATTGTTCAGTCATCAAAGAGGAAAGCGATCAACTTTGTGACCCAGAACCGCCTTACTATGTCCCATCCAAGAGCCAACATACGAATCAACATCCAGATTAGCCCACGGAGTCGACGTTGTTAAACTTGAGACTTCCTTCTCCACTCCATCTCTCACTAAACTCAAACTGCATATCAACAGCTACGAATTGCCTCAGCGCAGGCTCAGCCGGCTCAGCCGGGTCTGCACTTGGGATGACGCGCAGATTCAGCACCTTACGCGGAGTCACTTCTCCCACCGAATTACCAAGAAGAATCTTTGGCCCAAACTCAAACTCAATCAGAAATCTTCCCGCAGGACGTTCCACGTTTCCTATCATGACTCTCGACCGAGCTGAAGAGTGAAAGTTTACTTTTCCAAAGATCTTGGGTTACCCAAAGATTTCTCTCCCAGCGAACATGGCGCTGTCATTGTCAAGAACGAGAACTAGTGAATAGTCGTATGTCTCGTGGTTTTACTTGGCTCGCACGGTGTGGACGTGTTCGTTGCATTAACCTGCGGTAGAAGTGCCGTAGTGGATAAATAAGGAAGTCATGATGGGTTGGTCTTCTAGTTCGAGTTTCTGTGGCACGAGGTGTTCAATCTGCGAGACTCCAACGCGGTATGAGATGGAGATGATAGTCATGTCGCTGAAGTAGAATGGTTCTCGGGAGTCGTATGGTGGTGCGAACACGGAAATGGCCCGTCTCGCATAGAGAGTGATCCGAAAACCATTGTGATTGAAGTTGAATGAACCCAGTAATGAGTTTGTTTCTGGCGTTGTTAGTTTCAGCACATGGGCGAAATTGGCCATTTTGTGTCAACTTCCTGATATAAGTCCAGTCGCACTTAGAGTGATCTGGTGTCGTGCTCGGGCTAGTACATGACTCCGATCCCAGACCCGTGTGAATGCCGTTTCTGACATGTCCGGTACTCCGCGAATCGTCATTCTCCCACATTGAGACCAATGAGGTTTGTGAAAGTCAGTCTCGGAAATAGTGCGAATAACTTCTTGACGAGTTGTTTCTGAGAAATGGTTTGCCAGGATTATTACTTAAGGCGAATACTTTACCCTTGTGACTCGATAATCATGTACTTAGATTTCTAAGCTGTTTCATTTACTACTCAGCTTGTTACATCGTCAGTGGCCATGGAGACGACTACATCGCCAAAAAGCCAATTGTTCTCGGTCACGAAGTCGCAGGACTGACCAAAAATCTCGGTTGAAACGTTCCCGGCTTTCAGATCGGAGACGCTGTCACACTCGCGCTCCTAATGCACCCTGTCTCAGAGCGCACCGACGGCGCATACGTCGGGTTAAGCTTCGATGGCAGTTATGGTCGATATGTCGTCGCGCCGCAGAAGATCCTCGTTAGAATACCTGATGGTATATCTTTTGCACAAGCTGCTGTTGCGACAAATGCCTTGGCGACTTCTTATCACGCTGTCGTGGGTGCAGCCGGCGCTCAGCCTGACTTGGCAATGGGTATTGTTGGTCTGGGCGGATTGGGTATGCATGGTTTACAATTTGCCTGCCTGAAAGGATGTACCGTGTATGACTTCGATGTTTTTGAGGACAAGTTTGTGCAAGCAAAAGGCTATGGGGCGACGGACTGCTTCAGGTCACTTGATGATGCAACCAATGCTGGGTTAGCATTTGATGTTATTGTTGATTTTGTCGGCCACTCTACAACCACTTCAAGTGCGATAAGAACTGTGAAGCCAGGCGGCAAAATCATCCCTGTTGGTCTCGCGTTGTCAGAAGTCACGGTTCCGTCAAATACGGGTTCGGGGTACATCCCTTAATATCGTTGGATCCGTTGGCGCGTCAATGCAGGACCTGAAGGAGGTTCTGGAACTTATAGCTGAAGGTAAAATTAAGCTTGAGCTTACAGAGGTTACTTTGAGGAAATACCAGAGACTATCAAGCGGTTGGCAGAGGGAACTGTGCAAGACATTGGTACAATAATCTAGCTTCGCACCGTTAACTAGCATCGGTAGCATGAGATAAGATCTCGGCGAAGTTTCCCGGCTTCGTCACTCTGACAGCGGACTTTTTGGGTTCAGCTACGCCACAATTCAATAGCCCTACTACAAGTTCAATGGAACTGTTCCACAAATTGAGTCTAGTGACCACACGCCACTAACCATTCACAAGGGCGGAGAACTCAGGAGTCACAGAGGGAGATGAAGATTAAGCATGCAAAATGAAGGTCTAATAAACAGCTCGACTAGAAGGTCATTATTCTAAAAGGCTCTCGGAAGAAGAAGAGGTTGAAGGAGATGCTAACATCTAGAGAAGGGCCGCAAAGAGAGCAGCGAAGAGGGTAGCAGCTCCAACGACCTGCTTGCCGGCACCGTTGACGATAGGGGGGACAGTGCCAGTGGGCTTGGGGGGGCAGCTATGTCCGCTGCACTGAGGAACAAGGGTGACGACCTTGGTGCTGGGGCATTTGGGACCAGTGCAGGGAGGAGC